>LKNJ01002588.1:0-73531 GCA_002120245.1 Maccullochella peelii
GAATACATATAATAATGTAAGACAGATGTGAAACACTTTAAGGTTTGAATAGAGTTTGTAACGTAATGTATGAATAAGAAAATGTGCTTGAAAATGTGCTTGAAATGGATTTCCCAGTCCTGTCTGACCCCCATCTGGGGAATATAATTTTAAAAATCCAGCTTTGTCCAGTAAGCTCCTACCATCTAGGGCTTTTATTTTGAAAATCCAGCATTGTCTGTGGACACCAGGTAAGCTTCTGTTATCATCTATGGGCTTTTATTTTGAAAACTAGCATTGTCTGTGGCCACCTGATAAGCTCCTGTTACCATCTGGGGGTTTTATTTTGAAAATCCACCTTCCACCAGACTGCGTGTGTGGGTGTCTGTATGTGTCAGTATGTGTGTTTCTATATGAGTGTGTGAGACAGAGGGAGAGTTGAATTGTGAATTAAGGATTAGGATTTGAAGATTTCTCCCATTATAAAAATATAAAGTAATAAAGGCTGAAGTAGAAAAAATCCCCTCAAAGACAGAAAACCCAATTTGTTAGTGTGTTAATATCTGTGTTTGTCTGTGTGGTGTATTACTGTGTGTGTGTGTGTGTGTGAGAGAGAGAGAGGAAGGTTTGAATGTATTAACAGTTAAAAAGCACAGAGGTTACAACTGCCAAAACTAGCTCAACATCAATCCACCAATCAAAACAGAGGAACAAACTGATAGAGGTTTAATTTGTTTATCAACATCAGCTGTGCATGTGACAATCTGGTGCCTCAGAGTGCTCAGTCACTGATACGGAGAGAGAGAAATCTGTAAAAGTTTCACTCAGAAAAGTCACCATCATTCAAAAACCGTAGGTCGTATCACTGTCAGCACCAGAAGGCATTGCTGAACACTTTGATGTAATAATTGTGTGGATAAACGTAAAAAAAAAGGCAGAGAAATCACAGTTTGAAAAGTCCTCTCATTTGTGTTTTGATCAAAACCGTAGGAGCAAAAATATCATTAGAGTCAATGGGACAGTTGAAGGATTTTCTGCTGCTTGGAGGAAGACAGTTCAAACTGTATGTCCTATGGCTTAAATGGTTACATAATCAGAACCAGGACAAGTTTGTCTACGTTCTGATGTGAAATGATGTATGAAGAGTGAAAATTGTGGGAATGAGAGCAAGTTAGAAAAATATTTTCAGAANCCTCAGAGTGCTCAGTCACTGAGACGGAGAGAGAGAAATCTGTAAAAGTTTCACTCAGAAAAGTCACCATCATTCAAAAACCGTAGGTCGTATCGGTGAAACGACCTCACTGTCAGCACCAGAAGGCATTGCTTAACACTTTGATTAAAAATTGAATTAATGGCAGAAAGTCCCACGTGTTGTGAACGTTTTGAAGTTTGAATGGAGTTTCTACGTGAACGTATGAATGAATGAGAAGAGGTTGAAGATGAGTAGGTTTGAAGGCTTTTCTCATTGACTCCCATTATAACAAAGTTTCAAGGAAAGTTGAATATTTTAAAAAGTTTATAATAATTAATAATAATAATAAAGAATTTTTGCGTAGAAGAACATATGTTGTGAATGCTTCCAGCACACCAATAATAAAGAACAGGATAACAATAATGTGAATCAGCATTCCCACTAAATACAAAGCAGAGGCTCCGATAAAGAAAATAATCAGTTTAATCATGGTAACGATATCTCACTTTACAAATGATTTTTTTGTAAAAAAACAAAAACAAAAAAACAAAACAGTTTTCTATATTTAATGCCTACAGCACTGCAGCAAGCAAGCCTGCTTTTCTAAAGGAAAACCCCCAGCAGTATAAGTTAATGCCCCATCTTCCCCTGAAGACCTTAAGTGGTTTATGCAGCCCCCGAAAGGTCACGGTGGGATTTTTTCGCCCCTGAAATTCTTTTGCGTTCCCTTGCATTATGTGTTACATTCCCTCTAATCCATAGAGAACGCCTGAGTCATATTGATAAAGTATTGGGTATTATGTAGTAGACCGCCGCTAGTTGTGACCACAGTGTGTGGTCGGGGCGCACCCTCAGCTGTGGCCGCAAGTCTGCATCATTGCAGCTGTCACATCATCTCTCCTTTCTGTTTTTGTTTCCCTAAACTGGCAATGTATTATAACACACCACCTGTTCCTATAGATCAGGGGAAACAAAAGTAGTTCAGGAAAAAAAAATCCCTCTGTGACCCTTCGGGGTCTCCATAGTGACCACTAAAAAAAAAAATGCAAAGATAGTGAATTGCACACTTAAAAGTAACCTGTTTCCCACATATTTTACACTTTTTGAGCCAAGTTCAAACAGCCCACATAGTTTGTGTTAACACACCTATTACTATGATTGAGTGGTGAACTATTTAAAAAAAGTTATGCAACAGAGTGTATAGAATGATTCTTGTAATTTTCCTTTCACAGCCTTCAACAACCTGCTCTTGAGATGCAGGGCTGCTGCTGCTGGACACACATTCACAGGAAAACTTGAGTTTTGCTGTATGTGAGAAGACCAGCAATGTAGTTTCAGTGTCCTTGAGATACTCGAGCTTGTACAACAATCCTAATGCTGTGTAGGAGCAATTTGTCAATTGAGTGGTGCAGCGAACAGACTGGCTATATTGTGTTAAGACTTAAGAGCAGGCTGACAACCTTATATAGTGCTCTCTGCTAAGATGAGTCTGCAGTCATTGTAATATTTATTGATTCACAGGTGGTCAGTGATGATGGGATGGGGGTTCTGGTCAGTGAATTGTTCAGCTGGATATGGGAGGAGGGAGCTGTATTAGCAGTGATTGGGGGAAGAATAAAGTCAGATGGAGGAAGAGTTACACCGGGGACTATACCTGGCAGGGTGAGAGGTGGAAGACCTGTGGAGCACAACACAAACAAAAACTGTTACCTACCATTAATAAGTCATAACCTACAGTTATTACCTACAATAGAATAACCCATTTCAAATTGGCAACACTTTAGTGATTTTTTTCCCTTGCATTTTTGGTGATTTTGTTTTAGATGTGGTAGCCAACTACCTAGATTTGTTTTTGATCGCTTTTTAAATTTTTATTTTATTTTACCATAAATCACATAAATTTCTGTACCCTACATGATTTATCTGGAGAAGACATACCTGTGATGGTACGTGCTGCAAATGGTAATGTTTTAGTTTAAGGAACTCATTGTTGAATCATATCTGAGGATGTAATCTCAGTAGAAAATAGCATTCATACATTTGTTTCTAAAAATGTTTTGAGGATGGAGCTGGAGATATTCTGTATTTCTATTACTGTCATTTCAAATCCCATGAAAAAACAAAACAAAATCAACAATGCACTAGTGTGTCTCGCAATACTTCCCCCAGTCTGTCTGTGGCACTTTGAGGTATATGGCGCAGAGGAATGAGTTATATCATGCTTTGGCTACACATGCAATACATGTTAGTTCAATCAATTCATCCTTGGTTTTGGTCTTGTTATGGGATTTGTGGACAGTAAGAAAAATGTAGAAATACACCAGACTTATCTTTATGATTATTTACAACTAACCCAAGCACACTCCAGAGAACCATACAATACCTGCATGATGTAATCTACCAACTCCAGGTGGCATGGTGATATTTAGATTTGGCAAATTAGGAAATGGTGGAAGACCTCCAGGAAAGGGCATTACACCTGTGCAACAAATATTTTATATATTAGACGATGCTAGGTTAGCAGATTAATGTCATACAAGTTTGGCTTTCAGAGTAGCTAGCGTTGGCAGCACCCCCAAAATAATTTTTACTAACCTGGTAGTGTGGCAGCAGGATTGACTGACAGGGGAACACTTTGTAAGGAGGGGACTTGGCTGGGCAGTGGGACAGTAGGAGCGCCTGAAACAATTTTTAACAAAACTCTTATCGTCATGTTTTATGTTAACAGAACAACAATGAAAAGAGGTATTTAAGTGTCTTTTGGCTTGTGTGCTGTTTATTTATGTATATTATTTTAGTTCTTCAAGCAACATCTTGATGTCTGAATGGAAACTTAGAATTTTTCACATACATTTTACTTTATCTGAAAATTGTATAGCTAGATCATCTCACATCAAATCAAACAGGATATTTTTAACAGTCAGAGATGATAGTGTACCTGTCTGTAGATCGCTAACGACAGCGGTCGGGTTAGAGCTGACTGACAAGCCGGCGAGAGACTGCTCTAATCCAGTCGATGCAGAAGAAGACACAGCAACTGGAACAGTTGGAATGACAGCAGAGAGGTGGACCTGGTAACCAAAAATACCTCATCTCAATAAATGTTCACAGGCTCTGCAACCCAGATGACATCAAAATATTATTTTCGTCTGGATGCAATTATTTCTTTAAGGTGCTGAGCTACCTCTGTGAAGCCATCTTTAGGTGGAGGAGCTGGTTCACTGGGAGTCTGTGCAGGGAAACTGATTTTCTTGCCCTCTGCAAATGGCAGTGTAGGTATCCTGTGCAGGTAGCCATAGCCAATCCCACATCCTAGACTGAAGACACAGAAATACAGCAATACTGTGAGGGGAAAACGGCCCAACAATTCACGGTAACCTTTAAAGATGATGTGAAATGACGACTTTACACTCCCCCCAAGGGGATCTAAAACTAAAACATGGAGCATAGCCATAAACTGCAAAAGTAGGTTTGTATGAATATAACATGCATTATATGCATTTAAAGTTTATGCTTAGTTAAGTCATGCAGAAAAGGTTGAGGGCCAGATTTGCACGTGGAACATTATGGTTTCATTGTACTGTCGGTGCCAAATGAGCCAGTAGAACAGACTGAACAGTACATTCTTTAAGGGTTTCATAAGTGCCATCATTTTCATAACTGATAAAAAATATCATACCAAAAGTCATAGCTTACAAGTGGCAACAGAAGTCAAATTAAGGCAGAAGATTTCCTTGATGACTGTCATACCTGCCCTCTCCACCCCAGTCACAGTTTGGAGTGATGACCACCTCACGGCAGTTGTCTGTATCCGTGTTGTAAACATACAGCTTCAACTCTTTCCCTTCATGGGTTTCAACGACGGCGAACAGATCTTCACTCTGGTGAAAGAGCAGAGATACACGGCAGGTCAACCTGTTGCCAACATTCAGTCAACTAATCTACTGCTTGTCTGCAAAGCAACTACCTCACTCATGACAGTGTCGGCTCCTATAATGTAGTCAGTGTGGGCCCTCAAACCAGCAAGGGCTGCAGGGGAGTTTGGCTCCACTTCCTGGACTCAAACAACATGTATAAACATATTAGGTTTCTAAAGCTCATTCACATTCATCTTTGAACGTTATTTTACACTTCTGTATTACTTTAATGAAGGAGCTGCATATAGTATGTATAAAATACACATATAATTATATATAAAAGACGTAAAATATGTTTTACCAAATCTGTGATGCTCAGTATACAGTTAAAACCTCATGAATGTTTAAACACCCAAAAATCATGATATCTAAGCAGCATGCAGACCGGCACACTCACCAAGACATGCCAAACATTTTCATTGGCCCCTTCAAAGCTGCAGAAGCGAATGCTGACTCCCAGAAGCCCCTGGCCGCCCCACATGTTGCTGGGTATGACGGTTGTCTCCCTCACTGCCAGCGTCTTGCTACTGTACAACAGCATCTTGATGGGCCTCTCCACGTTCATCTTCAGCAACTCTTTTAGGGTGTCATTGTCCTTGTTCTATCAGAGATCAACACATTCAGATCATCTGTCATAACACTTGTGGCTATTTTAAAGCAGGACCAATAGCTGCAGAAAGTTTCATTATTGCCATTATAGCAAACTCACCAGTCTAGTGTCAGATATGGAAAGGATGAAATCAAAGAATGGCTCCAGTCCTGCACGGTGACCGGGGGAATTCTCTTGCACCTGTGAAATACAGCGTCATAAAGATAAGACAAATAAAGCTTTGCAAAGAGCGAAAATGGTCAGACGCTGTGAAAATTCTGTGTTAATTCTGAGATGTAGCTAGAGGATGAATAATTACTTTTTCTATATTATTCTTATTGCAGACGACATTTTATTAAAAGAACTGTTGGACATCACGTTACATCAGAGTACAAAATTATTACCATAATGAGGGAATGATATCATCTGCTAGATGTTTACACTTAGTGGCCACTTCATTAGGTACACCAGTACACCTATTCGTTAATGCAAATACTCAATTAGTCAATCACGTGGCAGCAACTCAATGCATAAACGCATGCAGATGGCAGGGTCAGAGTTTGGTGTATAAAACATGAATCCATTCTGCCTGATGGTTCAGGCTGCTGGTCGTTGTGGTGTAACAGTGTGGGGAATATTTTGTCTTGACACACATTAGTCCCCTTTACACCATTTCAGGATGGTTTAAATGCCACAGCCAACCTGAGTCGTGTTGCTGACCAAGCACATCCTTTTATAGCCACAGTCTTCCCATCTTCTAATGCCATGTCACAAAGCACACCTCATCTCAAGCTGAACATGACTATGAGTTCGGTGGCCTCCACAGTCACCAGGAACCAGATGTATAAACGATAAGTACGCACAAAAACATGCATAAGCCATTTCCCCCGCATAAACTGATGTAGAAGAAGAATATGCGATGTGAATGTGTGCACCTCACAGATACTTCAGACCAGGCGTACACACAGTTTTCTAGAGATAGCTGCAGGTGATATGATAAGATCAACATGAAATATAAGATGAGAGGAGTAACCTTATATAGTAAAACACTGTTTGTTTAGGTTGTTTCCAATTTCACTGACTGTGTTAATTTTGCAGTCGACATAGCGTTCTGTAAAATGTGGATTACCATGTACCACCCCCAATTAGTATGCTGAAGATTTATATATCCACAGAAAAACGACCTGTATAATACTGATTTTAAAATATTAACATTGACAAAACACTAGAGAAATATGCCCCCCTAATACATGTCTTGTTTCAAAAATCAAAAAGTGATGGGAAAAACCCTATTCTCATTCTCTCAAAAATCAATTGGTTGAAAGCAGTGATTCCCAACCTGGGGGTCAGGACCCCTCAAGATGTCGCAAGAAGATACATTTAGGTATTAATTTTTCCCATTTGAAGAGATTAAAGAAATTGTTTTGTCTGATAAGTATCAAAATATCTGCCTTTGCTTCTGAAATCCTGGACAAATGTGGAAAAGAGTCAATTTCTGTTTCTTATATTCCAAATAGACAGAATTGTCTAGTTTTCTGTTTTTCTGACTAGGACCAAGCTATTCTGAAAGCAAGAATCCAATCATTTGAATCCAGTCTCTTGGAAAAAAGTCTGACATGAAACTTAACCGGTTATCTCGCTTCTTGGAGCAGGCCTCCCTCCCACCCATCTGCTGTTTGACTGTCTTTGTTCTTCCCCGACAGCTCATGAACTACACTGGATCCATCCCTTGACACACACATGGCTACAACTTACAATGAAGGTATTCAGGAGACTTCCTTATTTAGACATGAGTCTTACAATATGTGCAGCAGTTGACTAAGTGAACTTTGCTCAAGCACTGACAGATTAAACAGACAGAAAGTTTAGTGTTGTTGCCACAAATTGAATCAAAACAAATAAATAAACAGCAACAGTTTTAAAGGGGATGCACTTATCCAACTTTTTCTCTCATGATACAGAGTATGATACCCCGAAAAGACGAGGTATCGCCCAATACCTTAATTAAGTTAAGTTAATTAAGTTGGTTAATTAAGCTAGTTTATTTGCGCTGATACCCATCTGTGGATCCCTAAATATCAATAACAAAAATGCCTTAAGTTTACAGGTTCCAGGTTGTCATGTGTATATTTGCTTGCTTTCTTAGTCTTCTATGATAGTAAATTGAATATATTAAGGTTTTGGACTGTTGAGAGGTCAAAACTCCAGCAACACTTTATTGCAACTTCACTGCAAGACTACCATGCTTCGGCTTGTGGCCTTCATCAGGGTCAGGGCTGGTCTCACAATAAAGTTGTTCTCTACACTAAAAGTCTCTCCGGACTATTTAGGCAGATGTTATGGGAATTTTGCACTATTTTATAAACGATTAATTGAAAAAATAATCTCCATATTAATCTATAATGAAAGTTATCTTTACAGGCTAAATAAATATATATATATATATATATATATATATATACACTGTATAAACGGTAAAGGGTGGGAAGATGTAACATTAAGGGCTAAATTCATCGCCTTTTTTTCTAAATGAAAGTAGACACCCATCTTCATACGTTATGTATTAGCCAGCCACACCGGTTATTCTGGCAACATCAACATAGTTATATCCTGAAAGCTCCTGAAGAGGCGTTCACCGAGAGCACCGACAACAGAGGGAATCGGCTGATGTCGTTAACGACAGCGCGTGCTTGAATGCTTATTAACCATGTCAAGTCACATGAGTTCACACGCCTTAAAACACCTGACAATATAGTTATTATATGCAATGATAACTAAAGACATTTCGCGTATAACAGGCTCACAGGTCAATGATAATATACCTGAACGTGTGTGGGGAGTTAACACCAACTAAGCTAGCTACGACACTACAAGCACGAGCGTTCATTCATACAGGTTGACAGTTAGCCGTTGACTGTTAGCTAGCTGGTAGATGCGATGACACATTAAGCAAAACCTCTCCGACGTCCTGTCAAATATCTGCCATTGAATGAGTATCAATATTTTGCTGTAGAACTCGATAACTAAACCATTAGCTAGCAGAGCCCTGGTGCTGTCTCTCTGCAGCTAACAGGAGCTCTCGCTCACAGACAGTAAAATATGCAGCGTTTCACCGCGACATGAAAACTGCTCTTACTCTGAGGACGTGGTAGCCTTCAGTTCCTCCGCCTGGTATCTCGACGCTCTCAGACGCTCCCATGTTTCCCTGAATATGTTTGTATCAGGTTGGGCTAGAGTGTTAGTTAACAGGCGGCTCTCCGCCAGAGCATGTCCGTAAAGATGCCGTGTTGGTGTTTCCTGGTGCGGTTCCTGGTTCCCAGCACTTCCGCTGTGGTGCAACCTCCCGTGGGAGATGTTTGATGACAGCATGTGCTGCAAGGCTCACATGTTTAAAATCAAATTCATAATCATCCAAGTTTATAAATTAGCGTAGGGGTGGAGGTCAGAGCTGTTTTTAACTGTTTTGCAAGGCTGGATTATCAACTGCCTCAGGGCCCCCCACACCCTGAGGGGCCCCAGATGCCCCAGGTTCACTGCATGTATGCATGCATTTTCTTTTGCATAGCCTATTCCCACAAATACAGTACAATTTTAACCAAGAACAGTCCTGCTTGTGTCAAAGTCTAGTGTGTGACCTTAATTGTTTTAAGTTGTAGTGTTCTCACATGGTGCATATCTTTAAAGAAATGTGTTTAATCAATTTACCATAAACTGACTCACAGAAAACCTGATGTCCCATAGTGTTGATCCAGCACATGAGAACTGGTTAGTATCTGGGTGTACAGTGTAATGAAGCTGCCATGTGTGAGCGGCTGTGTGCACGGTACTTAATGGAAACTTGGAGGTGATATAGTAAATAGGTGATATATAGTAAAATGCATCAATAACTTTCAACGTGGTATTCTTCATTATAAGTACTTTACATTTTGCTACTAATACATATTTTTTCTTTAAAGACATTTTGAATGCAGGACTTTTTCTTGTAATGGAGTATTGTTACAATGCAGTATTGCTACTTAAGCAATAATACAATACTTAAGCAAAGGATTTGAATACTCCCTTCTCCCTCCCGCACACACAAAGACACACAGATAACAATGCTTTGCTTAAGGGCACCACGGTCCTGTGTGAGAGTCTGAAATATTGTTGTACTGACAGTGTCTGCATTTATTTAGAGTTCTGCCTCCTTCTTGTAGTTTTTATTGTCTGGTATGTTGTAGTTTAGCTGCTTGAATAAGGTTCTGTGTGGAACGAGTGCTGATTAGAGATGGATGTCGAATAAAGACACCCTACCTTAGGTTTTCTGGAAGATGAGTAATGGGCCTCTTAGCCAGTAACTTCCTGTCACAATCTAAAACCATTAACATAGCAGCGCAATATCAGTAATAACCTCAGATTTATTTTAAAAGCTGCTTTTTGATTTGATCGTATAATCATGTCAGAGCAGAAATGAGAGCCAGATGTGAGAGAATAAAATTGTCCCTGCGATCAAACAGAGATAATAAGGGGCATCATCAGTGCTATAAAGAACATGGCCTCAAGGAGTAGATTAATGTATATGTAGTTGAATATCTCTGTAGTGCAGCAGCTCTTATCAAATAATTTTAAATAAACTTGCTCAGCATCGTGATTCTCCTCATCAATCACCGGTTATCCTGTCAGTCTATGTGTCCGCTGGAGCTCACCTTGATTTCGTCTCTCTGCAGGCTGCACTGGATGATAAAATGCACTCTCATTCAAGCATTGGTGTGATATATTCTGACAAGAAGATTTTATTCTGCATGTTGTGGTCTGAACCAGCACTGTGATCACTTTAGAACAATGATCCTCCGCAATTATTATTTCACACTTCCTCCTGCTTAAAATGTGGAAACAAAGAAAAAGAAAGGCTATTCAATACAAAAACTGCAACGATACAACAAAGCGATCAGTCTAAAAACATGACACACGCAGAACATGAATAACATGACAGTTAACTCTATTGCATCAACACTACAACCACAAAATTGCACCAACAGATGGAGACACTGATGCAACACATTCATATTTTAGCCTCACGAGGCAACACTAGGATGCATCACCTGTTGTAAGGAGCTCAGTAGCAGAAATGTTGTTTGATGAGAATATTTCACCCTTTCCCCACATTTAGACAGGTTGAACCAAAATCCTGTTAGTCCTAGAGGAGCATAGATGATCAATAATGACACACATGTGGCTACATTGTACAAGACCAGGTGCACCCTAGGTTACCTGCACTACTACCTTATGGTGTTACCATATTCTAAGATGAGGAAATTGCAGTGTGGTTTCACAAGCCATCAGAGGAAGTCAAACTTTGCATGTGGCTAAATCATCATCATTTAACATTTATGGGAAAAGCTGAAGCAGAATTAAAGTCAGTATCTGTCCTTCGTCCATGAAAGATGTGGAAACTTTACCCCTTAAAGAAAAGTCCAGTAGAGTTCAGGATGTTTATGATCACAATACAAGTCACACATTGGCCTGATTGTTTGTGAAATATTTAATACTCATATATTGTTTATGTTTTTACTGTAAATTCTCTAAAGGGCTTGTCATCTTAAGGCTGAGTAATTCTGCATTTAGGTCCTGATAAGCAAAGCAAAAAACAATAGTTAATAGAAAACAATAGCTTACATGATTTTTTATCATTTGTGATTATTTGGATCTCTTCTATTGTTATATATAAGTATACTGACAGAAAATTAATGGTCAGCTAATTTGATAATCAATTAATCATTTATGTCAATTTTTAAGCATAAATACTAAACATTTGATGGTTCCACCTTCTCCAATGTGAGGATTTGTTGCTTTTCTCTGTTGTTCAATACAGTAAATTGAATATCTTTAAGTGTTGGATGGCTGGTTAAGGGAAAAAAAAGCAATTTGAAGACATCATCTTGGGCTCTGGGAAATTAGGATGTGCATTTCCCACAATTTTCTTATGTTTTAGAGACCAAATGACTGATCAAATAATTGATAAAACAATCAGCATATGAATTGCTAATAAAAACAATCATTGGTTGCAGCCCTAACATCAGTACAATAGAAATTTGAACTTGAATCATTCATTGTTCCTTTGTGTAACAGATCTTTATATCCACTATTTACTACCAGTGAGAAAGATACTTTACACACTTGCTCCTTCAAGAAGCAGATAAATAAACTCTGTATTTCTGCAGAAGTTTGCTGACGCCTTCAAACTCCACGATTACTGTTCTGGATAGCTCTCTCAGATTTATATTTCTTCAGTCCTCCAAGAAATTTACAACTAAAGCTGCAAAGCGCTGTACTTTTGTTCAGGCATTTATATCACAGACACCACAAGTCTGAGGAGGCGAAGGAGACTTTAACAAAGGAGTGGCCAGAAATTAAAATGTCCATAATTTGATAAATATCTATAAGTCCCCCCCCCCTCACACACTGCATTTCTACACAGTAAGTAAAGTCACAGCTGCAGACATCATAAGCTGTTATTGTCAGGATTAGTTGCTTAATGTTGTGTGTCTGTGAGAGGTCATTTTTTGCAGGATGAAAAGGTTGTCTAATAAATGCATGCTCTGTGCTGACATAATGTACTCTGCTGCTGGGAGGCAGAGATAAAATGCTAAGTGAATTAGAAAAGCCTGTGTTAAGATGACGGGGACGCACAGCCAAACACCAGTGCAAGTAGTTATCACCTCATTATTGTTGTTGTTAATCATTTTAATTTCAGCAACATCAGACACATGTTTCCTGTCCTGTCCTGCCCCATAGTTCCTATTCAGGAAAGACAAAATGGCAGCGGGCTGTACTTGAAAGCTTTAGAGCTACTAGATTACAGTCATGTGCTTGAGGTTGTTTTGTTCATTTAGCATGCGTGATAGCAATCACCACACACAGAGACTTGGTTAGCTGCAGTGTAATTGCTCCTGGGCTCATGCTTATTCCTTTAGAAAATGTCCAACAGAGACATTTACTAGCAGCCTTTCAACTTTAACAAGTGCCACATTAGGTTTACACTCCCCAGCCATAGAGACAGGCAAGTTACAGTCTCTGGACTATTAATCTCCTGCTTAAAATGTACTTTCTGCCAAGATTAATCAAGCTGTGGACACACAGTCAATAACAAGAGGCTATTTAGATAAGTGTAACCCATTATAATTACTTTAGAAGTCAGAGGCCTTAAGGTGTTACAATTGATTCTGTTATCGCTGTTTTTGAATGTTAAGCACGCTTGCTATTTGTCATGAATTTAAGAACAAAATGAACAGATTTTCGTGGCACATAGACACCTTTTACAGCACAAGAACACATAATTATTGACCTTTAAATTTATCAACTATAAGAGCACAACTGCTGCCCATGTTGAAATGTGGGTTGTTAAGTAAATAAGGTTGAAAAGGTTAAAAAAAAAAAAGAAATAGCTTTCAGGCTAAATTGTGGCTATACAGTAGCTGCATGTGTATACTAACGCGTGTGTGGAGAACAGGGGGGAAGGGCTGGCATGCAGCCCGCAGTCAATATCATCATCATTTCATTAGACTTGCCTTACACAATGGGAACGCCAGTATCTATCAGAAAGCTAATGTGGCAGTGATTCCCAGGGGTGGGAGATATATTTGCCGCATCAGGAAACCACTGACAAGATTCTTGGATATATAAGAGAGATGAGTAACACAGCTGAGAGAGGATAGATGGGTGAGATACCTATTGTGTGTGAGAGGAAACTTTGCTTCAACCTCAAAAAAAACAACAAAAACAAAGGACATACAATTAACACACAGGAAGAAAATGAGCCCAATAAATGTGATGGTCTTTGTTTCATTAGCAGTATTCTAATGGGTGCTGAATCCTTCGTGTGTGTGTGTGTGTGTGTGTGTGTCAGGTGTGAAATGGAGGGTGAACAGACTAGTGCAGAGACAGACATTAAGTGTTTCACAGTCTGGTGTTCAGAGCTAGCTCCCACCCACCTTCCAGAGACAGAGGCTACTGCAAAAAATGGAACTGCTCCGGCACCTTCTTATTTTCCTGGCCTTGATCTCCTCTTGATCAAAGTTTAATTATGCTTGTAATTAGAATTGATGGAGATACTGATTGATTAAAGTGATGAACCCCTTGAAATACTACTAAATATTAGTTTTAAAGTCTAAATCAGCCGCAAACCTGATCTGTTCATACTTTATTTGCCATTCTATACCAAATATAAATCATTTTATGAAACATTTTGCATTTTACTGAACAGACTGATATTTGTATGAACTGATTGGTTCAGTGATTATATTACTTACTTTGGGCGGCCATTCATTCATGTCTTGCAAGTTACTAAACTGTGACAAACCATAGGAGCTGGTTTCATTTGCATTCTATCATCCAACACCTGCTTCCAAATTAGCCATGTCATTACGCTTTGGCACGTTTAACCTTGATTCTGCCGTCCTTAGAGAAACAGACAAACAAACAAAAAATCACTCTCTCTTTAGATGTGGCAAGAAGTCAAGGGTTATTATTTCTATTACCCCATTAAATGAGTAGTTATTCCTTTAATCCTCTGCTCTGTGTAACTTTACAAAGCAGCCAGTGACACCAGGTCTGTAATGATCGCAGCACTGAAGCATGAAACAAAGAAGCAGCGTCTGCCTGGTGGAGGATGGGAGGAAAGCCACTGAAACAGCCTGTCCCCTCTGCAGCTGTGTCGAAATAAAACGCAGCCAGGCAGAGCCTTGAAATAGGCACCTTGGAAAAAAAATGTTAAGAGAGCACAGTCTAATGCGTTTTATGATAAATATCTAAAAAGTGTGAGTAATGAGAGGAGTGAGGGAACTGGCAGGGGTGCTCGTGAAATCTCAGCTGTGAGATGATCAGCCAATAAAAAGTCCCTCCAGGGTGATTAATCTGACCAATGGCTGGTGACAGCCAGGTGCATTGAAAAGATGTACCAAAAAAAAAGACAGAAATTTAAAAAAAAATTCTACCACATTGTGAATTCTTCTCCATAAATTGTTCTTCTTTTGCATATATTTGTACCAGTACATAGAGAAAATTTTCTCATCTGTTAACTGTCAACTCTTCAACACCTTGATGCACTCAACCTGTCTTTGGCAGTGACTGATGAACAGCCAGGGCGAGCCAGCCAGAGACTAAGTGTCTTTTAACCCTAAGGGCTCTGTAATGAGGCTCCAAAGACCCTGGGGCCTCTTTGCCAGCTCAAAAAACACACTTAATATATTTTTATCACCTTGATACTTCATGACTTCTCCTATTTTATTTTATGCTAATTACTTATTCGTAATTCGTAAACATATTTAAATAGTGGATTTTTATATGCGCTGTGATTAGTGTTGGCAGTACTTTCAAGGCAGCACTACCCCACCCCCAAAAAAATAATGTGAGAGGTCTTTTTGGATTTCAGTTTGTTCTCTCTGCCATCTAACTGACACCCAATACATTTCTTTGTCTGTGAATGACTTTTGGCAGACAAAAAGATTATATATTTGCTCGTGCACAGGCCATATAATATGCATAACACGATATATTTAACTTTTTGGTGTAATAACGCTTTATGGTCATTTCTGCATTTTGTCATCTTCATTAAATGTGCAAGCCCAGTTTATGGCAAAGGGAAGGCTTACCACTACAATACCACTTTTTTCATTTGACGAAAAAAATGGTGGATTTCACAATTATTATTTTCATAGGTATAGCAGTGGAGTCTGTTGGACCCCAAACAACAAGTAAGTAAAGTTTATGTCAACTAAACACCTGAGTTAAGGTAAGTCTTCTCCAGTGTTGTTCGCCATACATATTTATTTGTAAAGTTCAAATGTCCTTTAACAAACTGCAAAAAATTGTGCCCACAGATGTTCTACAGCTCATGTCTTTATTGGTGCTGTGGATACAACATTAATACTCTGCAAATGATGGCGTGAAGTTAAAGTGCCTACATTGAATTTAACAAGGGATGTTTCATCCCACTAATTCAGGAATGTACAATTGTTCAATAAATCTTAATACAGTAGCAAACACTGTGCATTTCATTGTTCAAGCAAAATTCTTAATGATAAATAATCCCAGTTTCTCACATTGTTTTTGTCAAAATAAAAGTGTGGAATATAGTGAGCATGTTAAGACAAACTAAAATTTGCATATTATAGTTTTACTCGACTTAACATGTTCTAATACAGACAATCATATGTCCACGGAATAAAAGCTGTCCCATGATCGTGGTTTAGCATTGTGCTTTTAGCAGCAGTAGCAGCCGCACTGCCAGTCAAGCCTCCCAAATATAGCAAAGTGTCTCGACAGCATTCAGTCAGTGAATCACAATGACATTGCACAGTTACACAACATAGATTGCACTAAAGTTAAGGGCGGTAAGTTAAGTATATAAACATCTGAATGCATCCATAAGGGAGAATAAGGGCCGCGTACATGATCAGAAATGTAACTCAACCCTTCTTTGGTTCACAAATACGCTAAAAGACTTCAATGTTATTCAAAACATTGTGATATTATACAGCAGAGTTTCCAAATAGGAAGGAGGATACATTACAAATGGAACAGAACAGCAGATAACTTATTCACAATTATAATCTCTGGATATAAAGTGATTCATCTATTACATACTATACTGTATGGCCGATTTACATATAGGATTTTCTCACTGTAAAACTAGGACACATTTGTCACAAAGGCAATGTAACAATACTATACACAATCTACACAAAAATCTCTAAAAACACAGCAAGTACAGAACTTGTTACAATGACTGTGTCATATATTTCCACCTATGTAATATCAAAGGGAAATAACAGCTAGGGTACAATGTGGCGGTGCATCTGGCTTGATAATTACATAGACGACATGGAGCACCAACAGTCAGTACATCATATATATGTATATATTTTACATTAATACTGTTTATGTCAATGCAATAAGGCTCCCTACATTGTGCTCTGTTACTTGTGAAAAAATATTGAATACTGATCTTCATATGGTACAACAGTATAATGACATTCTTTATAGCTGCTATAGAAAGAATCATTCAAGTGCTCAGACATTCTTGCTATTTCATAATTACATTAAAGGTAACCGGTGATAATCTCATTTAATTGACATTATATTAGGTTTATTTCTACTTAACATGCGGTTTAGCAAGAATTCCCATGTGCTTTTGTGATTCTCTCAAGTTTTGACTTATGTCCTTTTTACTCAGATAACCTTGTGTGCAAATGTTTTGAATAGATGTCATTGCTGCTAAAGACAGAAGAGACACACAGGGCTTATTATTTGTTGTGCATTGCCAGAGAAGACCTGTAAGCAAACATTTCAATGCCTTTATGAGACAAAAGGGACATGAGGCTAAGCTCGAGGCTCTCCAGAGTCGGAAAATACCATTGTTTGGGGAGTGGGGGACTTGCAGCTCTTACAAGTCATTCCCCAGTCGCTCGAGCTCCTCAATCAGGAAGTCAATATCTGACCTGGTAGCAGCGGGATTAGAGATGACCATGCGGAAGAAGTTGACCTTGTCGCCTTGAGGCTGGTAACCCACCATGGTAGTCCCAGATTCCATCATCATTGCCTTGATCTTTGGGGCCACCTGTTTGAAAACGTACAGTGTTACCATCCAAACTCTGTGTATGCACACATGACTTTACTGAGTGAATCCCTAAATCTAAGTAGACAATACATGAATCAATCTAAGAGGGCAGGGGAACTAGAAATGTAGCTTAAAAAGCAGATTCATGAGTGAGTCATTACCTTGTGCAACCTCTCCCGCCTCTCGTCACTATCGGGCAAGCCACGCAGGCTCGGCGGGATATACCAGAAACACACATTAGTGTGCTGCGGCTGATAAGAGAAAATGGGAACAACATTTGTAATGAGCGATAAAAACGGCCTTCTGTAATTTCAGCTTTTCTTGTCAACTTGTCAGCAATGCAAAATGGTCCAATCAATCCTTAAACCAAGCTAATGTTCTATTGTTATAGAATAGTATAGACAGTTTTACTTTGTTGCTGCAGCTGATTGTCTTGAGTATCCATTGAATTCTGATTTATGTTCATCTGATAGCTCAGTGAATTTTTGGGTGTTCATTTGAAAAATCTCGATAATAATGATCTCACCTCTGCGTCGAACACCATCTCATAGCCCTCTCTGTTTTTTATTTTACTGTAGAGGTACGCTGACAGATCCAGGCACTTGTCAATATGCTGTTCAAATCCTATTGTTCCCTTTTAGGTAGATTGAAAGAAAGAAAAAAAAGAATAAGGAGCTGTTACCATTACATTCTAGATATGGCAGCAGAGCTGATGGAGGCTTTAAAAGAAAACAACTGATAAAATGCACACCTTTGCCTTCCACATGAGCCAGAACTTGAAGATATCGACATGCCGTCCACACTGAATGGCCTTGTCACCTGTGTCGTATGTAACATCATACTGTTTATCTGGCTGGAAGAGGTAGCCAGCACACATGGAGTTGCAGCCTTGTAGTAATCCCTGCAGAGGAGGAGAAACAGTAAGGTTACCAAACGGCAGCAGAAAACAGTGTCTATGTCTGTATGTGCATGCATTTGTGCAGGAGTGGTATTGTGTGCAGCAGGCAAGTGAAAAACACAGGTCTCACCTTCTCTCTGACCAGAATGGCAGAGCACTGCAGCGGCACTCCCATCATTTTATGAGGGTTCCAGGTGACTGAGTTGGCCCTGCACAGATATTGGAACAGCAAACACAGCTCTGTGAGTGTGTGCGTGTGTGTGTGCGTGTCAAGTCTAGGAGCAGAAGTAGTAATCTAAGAAGACATTGATCCTTTCAATTTTATCAAAATACCTGTGCACAAGTCTTTTGAAGGATATGGTATGATTTAGTTCTGTGGTCATGTACGAGCTGACTACAGATCCGAGACTGTACATAATTTTGTCCCACATTTTAAAGAGGCACTCCAGCAATTTAGCATTGTAATTCCATGAAGTGGGGGGGATTGGAGTGCCCTTGTGGCCTAGGGGTTAACACACTTTCGTCCCTAAACAATCGTGTCGTCTGCTCCAAACCCACGCCAAAACTAACACTGATGACATCATTAGGTTCAGAATAACCCTGATGATGTCATCAGGGTTATTTCCTCAGACTTAAAAAAAGCTCCTGCAGAGCCACAGAAGTCATTACACAACTGTTTTCACAGGCTGAGTTGTCCTCTCTGTAATGGGTAAACTGAACTTGATGTGTGAAACTGGTGGATTCCCTCTTTAAAAAAACATGTGTTCCTGTACTACATTAATTGTCATTCATATGTTTTTATGCGTGGCATTATTTTACCTCTCTACTCCATTCAGCTTGTGCCTGTGTTTCCTGGACATTAGCAAACCTCCTCCCCACGCACCCTGCACAGAACACAACACATTTATAACAGTCAGCAGTATAGCAGTAAACATGCTAATGTCTATTACAGAGGATTAACAGGGAGCTGATATGTACAGCTGATGTTATTCTTTTGTATTGAAGATTATCGATATTCCCTTACGTCCACATGAAGCCACATGTTGTACTTTTCACAGATGTCTGCAATTTCATTGATAGGATCAAAGGCTCCGTAGACGGTGGTACCAGCGGTGGCATTCACAAACATCGGAACATACCCCTGCAAACCGAAAGCATCAGCGGAAAAAAAAAAAAAAAAGACATTGGCTACAATTATGAGCTGAATTCAATTCAAATTGTTATGTTCATTCTCTTCCTGCAGTTGTTGACATCAAAGAGAGGGGCTAAAACACAGTTCTCAAATAATGCACTCTTCCTGCCTGCACCTACTGCTTTCCAATTTCTTCTGGTCTGCACATCACTTTACCTTTGAAGAATTACTTCCAGGAGAGGTACTTTAGACCAGGCAGCATCACATGTGAGCAGACAGAAGCATTAACCTTACTGAAATAACCTCGCTACTCTGGCACACATAAGTGTTTCCTTTGCTGTAAAGTAAACTTAGCGGCTCAGAGGAGTGTTTCTCATTGTGCAGAGTCACTGATAGAAGCAAATAAACAAGTTAGAGAGGCCGATGTCTGAGTCATTGTTGCTGACATTCACCTTTTGCTTGGCCTCTATTACTTTGGCTTCTAAATCAGCAGGAATGACTCTCCCCCTGGAAAAGAAGAAGACATAAGTCATCCAGATATTTGACCTTTTTACCAGACTGTCTGTATATGGGTCAAGTACAAAGCAAACCTCTCATCTGTGTTCAGCAGGATCAGGTTCTCTGTCCCGAAGCCCAGAGCTGCGCTGGCTTTCTTGATGGAATAGTGGCTCTGCAAGAACAGATGTTGATCAGTCACAATGCAGGTTGATTTTACACTTAAGACACTGATATTAACTGTCAAACTTTGTGATAGAGGTACTTAAATGAGAGACAGTGTTAGACTAACATGCTCTGAGGTGAAGAGGACCAGTCTGGGTGCAGCTGCCATGCCTTTGGTCTTGACTTCAGGGAAGAACTTGTACCTGGCAATCATCACACTGTACATGTTGGAGATGGCTCCTCCTGTAGAAACCAACAGTGGTAGAAAGCAAGTACTGCAATCAAGTACATATATGAAGCACTTGTACTTTACTTGAGTAATTCTATTTTAAGGTACTTATACTATACATATTTTGGAGGCAAAATGTGTACTTTTTACTCCACTACATTTATTTGATGGCCTTGGTTACTAGTTACTTTGCAGATTCAGATTATTAATACAAAATGTATTCAACAATTAAATTATTATGCATTATTATAGATGAAGCTACCCAGCAGTATACAAGGTGGTTAAAATTAGCCCCACCTTTCCAGACCGCATAATTAAAGTCATGCTTATACATTATTCAATCATTATAATCCAAAAATATTATATTATTCTGAAATGCACCTTTCTGCATAATGAGTACTTTATTACATTTTGATGCAGTCTACACTTATGTACACTTTACTCAAGAAAAAATTTGAATGTATGACTTTTACTGCACGACTTTAAAGAGTTGTATTACTACTTTTAAGTAAATGTAAAAAAAAAAAAAACAGAACATCTAGTGGTATCTGATAAAGTATGATTTAATAACACGAGTCTGACAGGTTTGTATAAGAGAACCTGTTCAATCACTGGTTTGGCTCTCACCTGGAGAAAATATTCCGTCGCCCTCTCCAACAGGCCAGCCAATGATCTCTCTCATCTTTTTCAGTGTCAGCTGCTCCATGAGCACAAAGACAGGGGCAATCTCATAGGTAAACCTGGAACAAACAGAAAAAAACAAACATTTTAATATGTGATTTAAAGTAAAATAAAGCCTTCTTTCACTGCTGATTGAACATCTTCACTTTATATTTGTGCTTTGTTGTGTGTTAATTGGACAATAGTATATAAATACTACAGTTTTCTCTCCGCAGTTTCATTCACATAAAATTCCATTTCACCTACAGAAGAGACTGATGGGATCAATATGAAATACACTGATATCTAACAACGTGCATTTGTATACTCTAATTGTGCAGCATGGTTACTGAGCATGCTGCTCTCTCAATATAAATGGAACAGATACAGCATTATGTACACAGTCACACTTCAATGACACAACACCATCTTGTTGTTTCATAAACGGCCTGCTGCTGTGAAATGACACAGCAAATGTCACACAGTCTTAGCTTCATTCATACAGCATCAGGAGCGTGTTTTTGCAGAAAATTTGTGAGAAATGTGATGTTAGCCCAATGAGAATATTCAAAATATGAACAATGGACCTTTAATGGGATTAACGCTATTAAAAACATTGGAGAAATAATGAGAATTTTCTGCTGTTACACTTGCAAAACAAAATTTCAGGTGCCTTTAATTTTCTCATTCCAGGAAAGTTTTTATCCTCTCAAGTATATAATTTTTTTCTGTATTGTCAAAGTACATAAAAAAAACCTCAGCCTCTGAGGAGAGGACAGTCGATTTGAAATTACAGCACAGGCAGGCTCATCCATCTTCTCCTGACCAATATTCTTCTAATTACATAAGTATCTGTCTATTCATGCAAAGAAAGTAAATGAATCAGTGGAACATTACAGAATGTCACATTGTGCCCCACAGCATCTTCAGCATATACAGTATACTGTATACACACACACACACACACACAGTAATATGGAGGGGGGAAAAACAAGGCAGATGCCACACATTAATTTCATCACATTCATTCGTGCAGACAACGCTCACTCATTCTGATTATGTAAGACCTGGATGTGATTGTCAGTCTATTAGTGTCAGTCAATATCTGCCAGGGGTAATTAGGGTTGATGGGGTAATTAATAAAGGTAAATTACAAGTATGTAAGCAACCTCCACCCTCTGGTTCAAGTCATCCTCGCCAATAACACACGAGCTAACTACAGTACTTCTTTGGGACAGGCTGTGGAAGACAGACGGGTGGCTGAACCAGCAAGAAGGAACAAAGATATAAAAAAACATGTTAGGTAAGATGTTAATAAATCAGTTTTGCTCCAGATCTTTTACATGTCTTTTCCAGATGGTAAGAGGCCATACAGTCCAATTAGTCAAAGGGATTTTTCACAACCTGGCAACCCATCATTTGTTCTTATTAATGGCTTATAACTTATCTATGAAGCATTAGTAAATGATTTATTAATCATTCTATAAATCCTATATAAAGAGTGCATTTTTAGACAGTGGTACTGAAGTTGTTTGACAAAGTCTTCTTAGATTTCTAAGCATTATGGAAATATTTTCATCTGTATTGTCATCAACACTAAGTGAATTCATTGTGATGCTGCATGTTGTATTTAAATGCATGTAATATTTAAAAAAGCTCCCTGAAGCTGCATGTGACCCCACTATTGGTCAAGTTCTTTATCAGCGTTTCACCTTTATTTAATGGTTTACAATAATGGGAATGGGAAACACGGTGGGAGGGAAAGATGTATGACTTGCAACAAAGACCCTGACTGGAATCAAACCTAAAATATGGTATGGTATCCATCTTGGACCACTAGGCCACCAGGACGTCCCAGAGTTTGGGCCAGGTTTTATCTCCTAAGTTATTCATCATCATCATCAAGCTACCAGTTTTTAAGGTACACCAGTGGAATTCAGTGCAATCAGATACAATAGCTATGCAAAATACGTTTTGTTTTGTTCAACTCCATTTGCATACATGAAGGGACACAGAGTTTTACACCTTTCAATATAATGCAGTGAAATGCAATGCCTCTGTAAACTACAGCCTCCAAAATGACAACAGAGATGAATCAACACCTCTCTGACACAGAGTCATGAAAAACAAAAGAAAAAACAAATTGCTGAGTTGCAGCGATGGTTGTTGTGTACAGATAGTCGGAGGGGGAGAGGCTCTTTTCCCCTCCTGGCATTGTTATGTCACAGCAACCAGCATTAGATGAAAGAAAGACACCATGTAAACTGTAAATGCGAATCAATATGCAATTTAGTTTGCCTGCAGGGCTGAATTATGTGACCACAGCCCAGGCACAGGCCGACATTGACAGTACTGTGGGGGAGTATCTGTACAAATGGCGTCTTTTGTGCTTATTATTTTCATGCTTGATTGACAGTCTATTAGAGCATGCAGGGTATTCTTCAGCCAAAGACAGTCATTACTGTATGTCACTTCAAGTATTCCTCTACATGAGAGCCTCTCTTCTACATGGGCTGTTTAAAAACAATATGAACAAAAAAGGCTTTTAAAAAGTAGAATAAAATGAACCTAATTGGATGTAATTCTACTCAATTATCATCTGCATGACTGTGTTTATGGAGTGCAAAGATTTTTTATTTTTTTTTAAATTAACTGATCAATGACTCTGTATCACAGTACTCACATGTTAGTGTTGGCTGTAGAGGTAAGCCACTCTCCTGCCAGCCCAACAATGTCTAACCCAGTGGACAGCTGGTTAAAGAACCTGGGGTGACCTGCAATTGATAAAGAGACAACAAAGCATCATAATCCCCAGAAAACAATTAATCATTTGAGAATCTGAGAGAGAAAATGGCTTATCTGTAATCATTACACTGGCGTGTAAGATAATGGGAGCTACTGATTGCAGCAGGCCGTGCTGCGCCTTCAGGCCTCTTTGTTCTCACCTGTTCTCACTCCATATTTCAGGGTGTCCCTGCAGTCCACCAGGATCTGTTCCAGAGACTCAGGCTGGTCAGAGAGCTCCAGGTTGAAGCCCTCCATGCCCTCCAGCAGCTGGTGGGGGTGGTGGAAGTCAAGGACCTTGGTGGATCTGTCAAAGGTCTTCCGCACGTAATTGGTGAGGATTTCCACAACCTCCAGCAAGAACTGCATGGTCTGCTCCTCTCCATTTTTGGCAGGCAACAGATCTACAAAATAAAATGCATCCATTAACTCAATGTGTGTTTGTGTGTCTTGTGGTTAACCTTTTGAGTTTCCTGTGACTTCTGTGTTTCTCAGCAAGTTGATAATTACTTTTACTCATTTATTTTGAGGAAATTCTCCAACAGTTGGGCTCAAAAGGAATTCATACCCATCAACAAATGCAATAAAGGTAGTTTGAACAGAACATCGCTAGGTAATTATTTTGGTATTAGCAATCTGATTCACCAGCATATAATTTACTTTTTATTTCCATAGCATTACTTGGTTGGTTGGTTATTAGAATTCAGATTAAATTTTCCACACAATGTTGGATTCCTTAAAGTTTTATATTCTATGTTAAGTAGGCTATATCATGTTTAATTTTAAAGGACAAATACAATTCACTTCGAGCTTCTTCTCAAGCCTACCTCTGGCGAACAGATTGGAGAAGTCGGTCTCGGTGCGACTGAAACGCGCGTCTCCGCCGATGTTATCGCAGGACAGCAGGTTCTTGGCTGTGCGCTCCTTGAAGGAGCTCACAATCCTGGTCCTCTCCTCCAGGCTGTTGTTCTTCTGCAAAAACCCTAAACGTTTACAAGAAGAAGAGGAGTCCGCAGGGTGATTACACTTCCTATACATGTTGAGAACTGCAGCTTTTTTCTTCTTTTTTTAAACCAGGTCCACTAATAATTCTCCTCTCCCGTTTCAGACTGTTATCTTCTCTGTTTCTTTCTCCATGGATCTACACTTCCACTTTCTCTCTCTCTTTTTTATGATTAAAGGGTCACACCCTGCTCAGGCAGTTATGGGCGGAGGGCCACAACAAGCACATTTTTACAGAAATCTCATCTGAAATTCGTGCAACACGCTCCTTTTCAGACATTAAACCTACTGATATTAATCCAACCAGAACCCAGTCTTGTTTTTTTTCCATTTTGTAGCTTTATTGTCCTGGGTAATTAAATTGCGTAATGAAACCAGCTGAACGTGTCGGTCAAAAATACCAGAAAATTGTACTGCGCACTGGTGCATGACATTCACCATTATGGTAGATGTCAGCCCGTCTTTGGTTGGTGCAGTATGAGACTGAAATAGACTCTCAAAGTGGAAATCGGAAAATCCATCCTGCATAATTCCCTCTTTAATTTCATCAGCTCCATCTCAGAGATAAATTGATGCTTTTGGCAGTTGATGCTCCTGGCATTTTTTTCATTTTGGTTAAATTACCGACATCAGGTGTGATGGTAATTTAATAAAGCTAAATAATAGCCTATTGGCTAATCTAAATGTTTAATCCTTGTTTGGATGTTTTTTCAAAATCCAGTTCGTCCAGAAATCCGTTTCCATTGAGCTTCGAGTAAAATGATGCAGGCCATGTGTAGCCTGCAGTCATGCTTGTGTGGAAACTATAGCTGTTTGATCTCTCCCTGACAATTTATACTTAAATAATTTTATTTAAAAAAGGCGAACTTACCACATATCTTCATTCCCAATTTTCTAGTACATCCATGAGCAACTCCACACCAAGCATCATAGCCTGAAAATATTTTAAAAAAACAATTAGGAGGGCCTCGCAGAAGCCTAAAGAGAGGGAAAAAATCCAATTTCAGTGTACATTTTTATCTTGAACAATTGAATGTTGAAAATAAATGGAGAGACGTATGAGGTCGAGTGATGTCGCATGCTGGATCAAAAATAGCCAGCATGGGTGTTTTGGGATTGTTTTAACATTAAACCGCACTCCCCGGGCCCCTGGATCAGCCCATTTCCACTGTATGTCACCATTCATGACCTATAGGCAAGGACTTAAAATTAATTAGGCGTTTGGATCCATGCCAGCCTAAAGATCTAATTGAGTGAAAAGATATGGTTAAAATGCGAGCATCAGTAGACATGAGGCGGCTGGCCAGTGACAGATAGAGAGAATTACTGCGTTATCAAGGGCTTCCAGCCAGAGAGGGGATGGGGCACCTTGAATGGGAAGCATAGACGAAATCCTCAAAAGCAGCAATTTAGGGGAGGAGGGGTTGGAGTGGGAGGAGAAGGAGGAGGAGGAGGAGGATGGAAGGGCAGTCCCATTCCCACATGCCAATTTAACCCCTTGCTTTGGATCATTAGATAAATCATTGCCCTGCGCAGCTCATTGGACGCACTTTAACTCTGTCCTCACAATGATTTTCTCCAAGCCAGGGGAAATGAGATGGGCAACAAACAGACAACTAAAAATAAATACATAAATAAAATAAAAACACAGAAAAAGTAAGAAAAGGAACAAGAGCAGATGTGCTGACACATAGGCTAGCATTCAGACCAGACTATACATTTGCAGAGGTGCAGCTTGAAGGCTACTGTAGCCGCAGGCAATTTCTGCATGGGCCTCACATAATATTACCACTGCTTTTCATCAGCCACACATCAATTGGCAATGCAAAGCTATTCCGATATTAAAATCACATATTGGAGAGAAGAATGAGTTCATGTTTACACTGTATAGAAATGTAAGAGCATGAGATGTTATTTTTAAAAGGTAACATTCACCAATATCCTTTATTTCTTGAGTCAGGAGCACATCTACACCTGTAACAGGATTTCAGACCTCTATTCATTGGGAGAATCAGGCTTATTTTTGCTACCAGCTGACAATGAAATAACTGTGGTGACTGTATGGTTTCTGCAGTGTCCCTTCTCGAAGGCTACAATGCTTAAGTGTGCCATTAGGGGCAATTTAATATGGCTGAATTAACAGCCACTTCAGGGGCAATTTTCATTTTTCAGTGCATGCACTTAGCCAAACCAATGAAAAAAAAAAATGAAAAAAAAACAACAACAAAAGAACATGAATGCATTAACACAGCACCCCTAATAATAACAATAATAGCATAAAAATAATAATGTCATTTTTGCACATAATTATTAAAATATTTTAAATATTTTTAGCCTTTCTGACAAGATGTTCCGGTGGTGCAGCCCCGGGCTGGTTTTCCAGGCTAATTGCCTTCAGTAATGTTAGCAGAGGACAGCAGCTTTTGACAGCAGCATTCGTCTGTCACACAGAAGCCGGGAGGTCTGTACGCTGAATGAGATGCAGCGGTGATTTGTGGCGAAGGAAGCCTTCTCAAACGCCAGCGGATTTTTCTTTTTCTTCCCCTCTCTCTCTCCGTCGATGAAAATGATTAATGGCATTGCCCACAAACTAAATAGCACACGTGAAATAGCATTTTATCTGTGGTGGACCTACTTGAGCCCGGTGGTCGTAAATTTGTCGAGTTGGGATCCGGTTCGCCGCCAGAGGAGGAGGGTGCAGACGCCGCCATCACTCCCGAGACCTGGTGCCAAAGTCCTCACCTCAAAAAGCCTGTTTTTTTTTTTCTCTGTCCTTTAATGCCCCCCAAAATCTGTCTTTATACTATGAAAGATGAAAAGTAAGGCTCACTGGCGGGGAAAGAGAGAATACTACAGTATTTTAAATATGCGCCTCTTGCTGTTTAACACTGAAAGAGATGCTCAAGTTGGCGACACAGACCTGTAGACGACAAGGGCACAGTCTGTCTTACAAGTTGGGATTCAATTAGTCTGCAAAAAGAAAAATAATAAATGACAGTTCAGTTATAAAGATAAATCCTCAGTGCACCTACTTTAACCATCTGACAGGAGCACATTATTTCATCACTTCGATCCTGCTCAGGATGGATGATGGTTAACAGCCGCCACACAGCTTCAGGTTCCTCATCAAAAATAGCACATCATCCCTAATTGTTCTAGCTAAGGCTGTGAAACACACAGCTGTCAGATCATCACAATTGGCACACATATTTAATATCTGGAGGTAAGGCCATGTGCAGAAAAAATACATAAATGCATATAAAACCCTACAAATTAATTTTTCAAATTCATGGCCTGTATCTGTATCAGTAGCTTTGGCTTCACAAACTTGCATGACAAATAATCAGTTCAAGGTGATTATTGCACCGTGATGCAGGTTAAAGTCACCCACAGACAAGGACGACGTGCATCCCTCTTTCCAAACCACCAGCAGGTTATTACAGGCTAAATGAGAACAACAACATAAACAGTTTCTCACATTCAATTCACACACAAACTACAGGCCAATTTTTGGCACTTAAACCTGTTATTCTGCGGGGAGTAAACCTTATAAAAACACCTGTTAGAGCATCTCCAACGACAATAAAGAAGAGTTCGTTTAGTTTAGACTCGGTATCCCCCAAAATAAATGATTAAAGCCACTTACCGTGATTATGTGGGTCCAGGTGAACAGGTGCAGTTCAACAAAAATAAAAAAAGAAGTGAATTTACCATCAAATTAAGTCCTGGAGGAGAGACTGCTGCGCTCTTTCGTACACTCCAAGAAGAAGAGGAATCAAAAACAGACCTGAGCTTCAGTTCTCCGCTAGATCCAACACAAGGTGACCTTGCTTTTGTTGAAGTAGGTTTGATGTGCTGACATTTAAAGAAAGCCTTGTCAGTTTGTTGTCATTGCGCACGAATGAGTCACGGCGAGCATACTACCTCCGCCGGTGCTGCATATTTGTGGAGCAAGACCCGTCTGCAGGCTGTCTGCAGGCTTGACACTGAACGGCGCCGTTTTCGGCCCCTGAAGTGTCACTTTTTTTGGAAGTGTTGATTGTCGTCGGATCTATATAGCTCTGGTTTGAATCCTGGTCACGAACATGGACTTGAAGTTTGATGCTATGAGCAACACATTACGTGAGGAGGGCTCAGGATCGAAGAGGGGGGAGGGGGGGTCTCTGGTTTTGTTCTTGTGGGGGAAAAAACAGTACAGTACAGCACAACAGTAAAGAAAGCGCCACAATCACGAGCCTAAATACTCCTTTAATTGATTTTATTTATTTATTTCTCCCCCTCCAATCCCATGAATGATTTGCCATCTCTGCTTTATACAATTCAAATCAATAAAAATGTTGCACATTATCTTAACGGTACTTGTCATTAAATCTACAATATGCACCTGTCATAAACATCTTATTTCCCCACTTTTTTGTGCAGACAGAATGGGGTTTGAATGGTGAAGATGTAACCTAAACGACACCATGACACACTGAAAAGGACGAAAAACCCCAAATCCACAAGGTGGCAGTGAGAAACCAAGAAAGACTCCTGCAGGAGGCAGAGCACACAAACGGGCCACTCCAGAAATACTTCAGGAAGCTAATTATACACTGACCCATTAATCTGGAACACTTCACCATCATACATGACCACAGGGACATGAGTGGACACACACACACACACACAAGACAGCCAATCACAAGCAATCACCCAGGAAGATTTATTATCTCTTACATCATGAATCTGATTTAAGGTCATTTTATCATGTTGTGACACTGCTGATATAAAACACAAAACTGAATATTACATATAAAGACAGCGTTTGAAGTGTTTTCAGCACCGGACAGCTCCACTGCCTGCTGTCCAGCCCTGACTTCTCTAACGATTGTCAGGGCTGGATTAGGGCTCCCCGTTGACTTCCTGGTTCTTCCCTCTAGGGGCCCCCAGAATTGTTCTGTCATATAGGATTTGATCATTTGACTAAAAATACATTTATTTAGGAACATGCACCATGTAAGCACAATATTAAATGATAAAATAGGTAATAAAGACTATATTGTGAGCAGGGCTCCTCTATAAGATGGAACTAGTTCAAATGCCTTAAAGGATAGGTTAGCATTTTCTCAAGTCTATTTTATAGCAGTCCTCACATGCGTATATATTCTTATAGTTGCAGCAGCAGTGAGTTATCAGCCGCTGCAAATGTTCCTCCTGTCCATACTGGCCTTGAAGAGATCCCTTCCAAACATGAAGGTACAGGCTTTTTAGTATGAAATTCCCTTTTTGTTACTTAGCACAGGAACACAGTCAGACACACAAAGAGGGAATTTCATACTAAAAAGATCAACTTGATTTGGCTAACTCAGACTGCTTAAGACTCATATTAGCCTCAGCTGAACTTAAAAATGAATCTTTGCACAGAATGAGGATGTTGTCCCCCATCTCTTACACTGGTATCACGTCAGGAAGGGATCTTTTCTGGACAGGAGAAATAACTACAGTGACCAATAACTCTTTCAATGAGCATATGGGCATGTGAGTGTTAAAATAGACTTGGGAAAAAAAACAGAAACCTATCCTTTAGGGTACTTCACATTTCAGTTATATTGTGCTTAAGCAAAATTGTAATAAATCAAATTACCACAGACGAAGTGTCACACAGGAACCTGGGGTTTCAGGGCCTCTGAGGGTCGAAGTTGCCCTCTTTGCCTGTTTGATAGTCCAGCCTTGTGTACAATCAAAACTCCTCACAACAAATGCATTTCTCCTTGTCACACATCTATTGGATACCTGTCCTCTGCCAATAACTGTCATGAGGTCTTTGTAAAAAACAAACAAAAAAAAACATGCCACCCTGCAGTGGCAATGACAAGGCGAAAAGGTTTTTCTATTTTTTGTTTCTCAGCTGCAAAGGAGTGGCGTAAAAAAAATACAACAAAAGATGTAAAAACCAAAAGGGAAAAAGGGGTGGGGTTGCTTTTTACCAGCAGCTGTATGAAACTGTCCACAAGATGGGGCATAATCCAAATGTCCAAATGTGGAGTGAGAGAGTGTGTGTGTGTAATCCAGCTGTCTGAATTACCAAAATATATATATATATACCAAAAATAAGCCGGGGAAAGAAAGAAGAAATCTCCTTGAGAGAACAAACATTGCCTGGTCCTGTTCTTGTTTCTCTCTGAGCCTGCAGCTGTCAGTGAATTTCCCTTGACTGTCACACGGTGTCTCACTGGTGTCTCCCTCTTCTTGTAAACTTTTCATCCCTCTCTCATCTCTAGAAACACCCATGCACAAATCTGGCTTTATAAGTCTGCCTTGTATAAATAGTCCCACAACAATGCAAGTCATTATGTTTAAAAATAAACAGGTAAATAAAGTAAACTTCATGTAGCAATTTACAAAAATGAATTGCGGGTTTGATAAAAGTTATATTCCAAAAATCAGTCTATAGACAACTATTCTAAATCTCAGCCTCGAGCAAACAGACACCTGCTGAGAGAAGACGCATGCTGGTGACGTTCGACTCTTAACCCAGAGCTCAGCACCGAGGATTAAGGATAAAATGGGCTAACGCTGCGCTGTGTGAAAAGCCCTGTTTGATCTTTTAAAGCAGGTGAAGCTATGATAACATCAGCAGCCAAAAGCTGGGAGCGTTTCAGGGCTGTAGCCGCACTTTTAGAAGAGCTGGGGCCATGAGTCCCCTCCCTCCACTTCCCCAACACAAGAAAGAAAGTCTTTAAAATGTCTTATGTTTCTCTCTTAAATTTCATTTATTCAGTTGTGTTGTCCTGCTTTAAGGCTCCAAGAAGTAAAACTCTCCTGTATTTAACAAAGAGTCAGAAGTCTGAAAAGTGAATTTATGTATCAGAACTTTGTTTTTTCTTCTTTCCTCTCCCATTAACCATCTCACAACAGATTTATTTGGTCATTCTTTGGAGGGGCCCGACCCCATGGTTGGTAACCACTGGACTAAACTACCTACCTGTATATAAAGTAGTTAAAACTAACTACACCTCGACCAGCTACAACAATAAAATGCAGCTGACACACTGATGCATCAGTATTAATAATGTAATTTATTCTATCAGTCACAGGGGCAGATTTTCTTCAACAGGTGTACTTCTACCCTTAATACTTGAAGTACATTTATAATGCTTCTGTATGTAGGATTTTAAATCCAGGACTTTTGCTTGTAATGGAGTATTCTTACAGTGTGGTAACCTTTTACTTAGGTAAAGGATCTGAATACATCTTCCATCGCTGTTATTCATAGATATCTGTGAACTGACATTTGTGAGTCATTCCTGATTACCTCTGATTCACCTGCACAAGCAAGCACAACACATGACAACTCATTCATTTCTAATTACCAGTAGCTACTATTTTTGTGCCCCATCAGTTAAATTGGTGTTTAAACTCACTACTTCAAATCAATCATTGTACTGTCCTCCACACAAACCATGTGCTTTGACAGTCTGATAAACCACCTTTCTTTCACTAACTTCACAGGAAGATGGTCTTTAATCTTTGAATTTAGGAAAGGGTGAAACTGAAAACACAAACAAATGCATCCCAATGAATTTATAATAACATAAGAAGATAGATAACATTAAACAGCCAACTTCAATACTTTTTTAAAACTAAAATACTCATCTAGAAAATAAGGTGTGATGAAAATAAACCAGTACATACAGACAGGCTACCACAGGACTGAGGATGCCAGCAGGAACAGATGGATTGTAGACAAACATCCAGGTGAGTCTGAATTGTAGTGCCTGAGATTCTGAACACCTACTTCCTGTAGACGTCACGTGACAGGGTCACGTGACAATGGTGAGAGAAAATATAACATTTCGCCACTAGAAGGTGCAGAAAACAAGCTGAATGTAAACAATAACAAACAGGAACAAGACAGTCTGTGCTGTTTGTGGTTTGTCATTAAGGATCTTATTGTGAATCCAACCAGCAAAAACTCAGTAGTTTGTTAGTTTTATAGGATGATGTTAAACTTTACATGAGGGGATACAAATCATAAGTAATGTTAAGGTAGTCACAGTGGTGGAATGTAACTAAGTACATTTACTGTACTTAAATGTAATTATGCTGTACTCTTACTTTACAGATTTCCATTTCCTGCTATTTTATACTTCTACTACATTACAGTTCAGAGGCAAATATTATGCTTTTTACTCCATCACATTTATTTGACAGCTATACATACTAGTTACTTTACATTTTATATACAAACTGTATCATCGGCTCATAAAATATGATACATTGTTTTTGATTAAACTAGTTGGCAGTAAGTAAAATTGTTAAAATGATCTCAAACTGGACCAGATGTAACATTACAATGCTGCATACATGTGAATGCATCAGTAATAATAAAGTCATTTTTGATACATTTTGATAATATTACAATGACAGGTGCCATTCAGCAGCATAATGGGTATTTAGTACTATTGATACTTGATATATTTTGATGATTATACTTTTACTTAAGTAACATTTTGAATGCAGGACTTGTACTGAAGTGTTTTTAAATTGTGGTATTGCTACTTTTACTTTCACCACAGGGTAATCATGAAATAATGACAGATTGACACAGTTTGCACAAACCAGCACATTGTTTTTTGTACTGATAATAGAAACAAGTTATAACGTGTTTATTAGTGAGCTTTAGAGGTGCTGGTAGGGGGTTTTGTTATCTGCAGACAGAGCCAGGCTAACTGTTTCCCCCTGTTTCCAGTCATTGTGCTAAGCTAAGCTAATGGGCTGTAGCTTCATATTTAACGAACAGACATGAGAGTGGTATTGATCTTCTCATCTAACTTTTAATGTTATTGTAGAGAGAAGGACATGGACATATAGGAGACTATTATAATACATGAAGAAATGTACCTTTTTTTTAAAAAAACAGGCATATTTGAGGTTTACAGAAGAAGAAGTTTTGAATAAGGTTTTAGCTCAAAGAGTGTGAAGGACGGAGTGTAAACAAGGTTGGATCCTGAACGCTCAGAGGATAAAAACATGTCCACAGGGAGCAGCAGGTTCAAGCACTTGCACTGCATTGTATAAGTGGGTGTACACTGTGACGCTACGTAAATCCTTATCTGCATCATATTTATGTATTCAATAAAGAGATGGAAATCAGTTATGAAAAAAAATAACATGTTTTAATTACCTTTTAATCACTGTGCACTGATGTATAAAACATGGAGCCCATCGTGAGAATGACTTCTTACACATAAATCTCCATTCAAGAGTCACCATTTTAATCAGAACTGGCATGAAATTTCCTCTTTATCACAACACTTTTATACGTCTAGATATAACAAGTCAAAGTTAGAATCTAATTTAACAATTTTTCATGGTTTAAATACCCAATACCCCATTTTTTTCTTTAAAAGCCAATTAAAATATGTAAAAGTACAATCCTTTAATTTTCTCATAAAAATGTAAATGACTCAAAATGGCTAGTTACAATCAGAGGAAATATTTAACAATGGAAAATAAATCTTCACATCTCCATGAAATTAGAAAGCAAAGACATCTCTGTCTAACTTAAAGTAACATGTATAGTACATTAAATAAACTGAGGAACAACAGGGATGTTCACTTTTTCATTCTCCTGCTTTTGTGCTTTGCAGATGGGATGAGATGCAGTGTGGTCATCTTTACGCTACAAAACCAGGTTTATTGTCTTTGACTCAATGAGTCTCTTGTGTTGTCCTAAACGGGTCTCCTGTGAGACATGAAAACCCCCGATCATCTTCTCACAGCTAGAGACACTTGTGAACACACAGAAGGGCTGAGCTTGAATCTCTTACACACGGTCCACTTTAAACAGTCTCTGTATAGCAGTTGCAGGTGCCAGAAAGCAGCTACCTATTTATTCCTGCGCAGGTAAGTCCAGGGTAGAGGTGGAAATTATGAATCAGTTTGCTGATTCAAATCATTTTGTTGAGTTCAGTTTAAAGATTTGTAGTCACTGACTATGTAGCTCGTTCACTTTTATCTGAGCGAAGTGAACACATCATTGTTCACAATGGTGATGAGTTCACGGTCTTTAGTTCAATAGCAACAAATCTTCCAAATGAAACGACAAAATATATTTTTTGCTCTCTAGAGTGACACATAGAAGTGTTTTCTTATTTGATGCTCCATCATTTGTATGTTCTTTCCAAAACCGTTGAAAAATAAATGAGTTTTATGATGTGACAGCACTATCGTTAGGTTATAGGTTTAGGCACAAAAACATCTTGGTTAGGTTTAGGGAAAGATCATGGTTTGGGTTTTAAAAAAAGTACTTTGTTAAGGTTAGAGGAACAACGTGGTTTGGTTAAAATGACAACTCCACTAAGGTTAGGGGACCTTGGTTGTCATGGTAACACACAAAGGTTAAGGTTCCGGAACAATCAGTTCTGAATCATTCAGAGTTATCGCCATATATGTGTTTCATATCTATGGTTTCACATAGCTTTTAACATGGAAGAAACACTATGTGTATCACAGCTGAGCTCTCAGTCACCAGTAAGTGGAGCTCAAATGCTAAAAGCTACTGATTCAGTCAGTGACTCAGTGTAGTCAGTTCAATTTGAAGATTCTGTGTCAAAGACTTGTTTGTACGCGGACTGAACATCTCTTGTCCAGGGCCTGGTAGAGAGCCAGTTGCCCCATTAAAATGTCCCTTTTTTGGGGGGTCAACAAGACAAAATATTTCTACCAAGCAGGAAGGTTTAACAAGCTGCTTCAGGTTTGTTTGTTACAAAACCACCAGGACTTCAACAAATGACCTCTGGACTATTTGATGAGTCACAGCACAGAGTCATAAAACAAAGCAAACCTCAAATCCACAAGTGATGTACTAGAAACTGAGCTACTATGTACTACTGGCATAGTTTAAAAGCAAAAATAACTGAATATTAGATTAAGTCCATTATAACCAAATGTATTATCACACCATCTGTGAATTTAACAAATATAACTGAGTTGAAATGTTGTTCTTCACTAAGCCTGTACATCATGTATCAATGTGTAAATATCTGCACCAAGGTTTTTTTACTATGTGACTTAAAATGACAAATTAGTATTTGGTTCAATTTGTGCTCATTATTTTGCCTTTTGGTTCCCATTTTAGACTCATTTGCCAAAAGTATAAGATTTGAAAACAAATTTAAACCCTCTGCTATTTCTCATCTAAACTCTGTGAGTAAAAGCTGACATGAGAACATAAACCCTTTCACATACCCAATTCTAAATATTTTATGATTTAACATTTTTTATTAATAATTCAACTTATTTCTTGTCACGTTTTATGTCACATCACATGCACTTCCAGACATGAAGTTGCCATTTTATCACTGCCTGTGTTTTTACACATTGCCTCCCTTTTGTATGTCTGCTGATTTAGCAGACAAGCCTATGACACCTGAAAAGGCAAAATATTTGCCTTGCCTTGTAAGTGTGGTACAGTCGTACATGTTTCAGTTTCCACAACGGGAAGACTCTGATCTTAATATGATGTTTCACGTACAGCGTCATATTTTATTTAAATGCCCTGAAAACCTTTTTTCTCAATCAGCTTACTGCGAGCTATAGAGTCCCATGAACACAGAATTTTCTGCCAGTTTTTGTTTTCGCATGAAAGATTTTCTGTATTTTGTTTTTTTTTGTTCGTGCTTGTCTCACTGTTTTGAAGCGGGCGGGAGCCAGTTTGGAAAAAGGTGATGTCACTTATTTCTGTGCACCAATGTGTATTTATCAATTTGAATACAAATCTGATGGTTGTTTGCTTTTGTTGGCAGCCTACAGTCTGGATGAAGTTTTTGACTGTTAACCTCTTAACAAACAATACCTAATTTTATACCTAGTTTGTTTTTTAAATTGTTCTTTTCTGAACTTTGATTGTTGTTGTTTAGTTATGAATATACTTAATATTTACTATCGAAATACTTCAGATGTGAAATGTTTCAGTGGCTTTAAAGGCACAGAAGCATTGACAAGAGTACGAAGATGCTTCCCAGATAGTCCAGCTTCAGCTCACAGATTTAATAATTATTTATCTAAACGTCCGGACCAACCTTTTTCATTTGCCACACTAAATGTAACACCAGCTGCAAACTTTCAGGCAGTACATTCAGTAACTATCCTCCATAGAGTGCAGCAGTCCTGTTGACATCAGGGATTTGATTCATGCCACTGCTTGTCAGTCATGTTATTTTGAACAGCCTCTGCAGAGTCAATGCAGTGAGGTAGGATCATGTCTGATGAAAGAGTCTGTCCCATTGCTGACTGAACCTGATCCCCATGGCTCACAGGACTCTGATAGGAGTATGATTCCTAAACATGTTAATATTTGATAATTATTTATTTTCTAATCCAGAAGTGTAATAAACTTTTTAACTCTGCTTTCAGTTATTGTAATAAATAGTCTATAACACAGTATAATGTGGTCGTAAGCAGATATAAGGATGTTTTAAGGAGTTACTGTATTTGTCAACCAGTGTAACTTAATGAATGACTGATAACACACTATAACAAAGCTGCAATTATATTTAATGATACATGATTACACACAAAGCATTTGTTAAAGATTTAAACACATGTAAAAATCATTCACAGACAGGTTTAAAACAGTTTGACTGATGTGTTTAAAACTCATGCAGACATGTTGAGCCAGAAACATGATTCTTGTCTTTGGAAATAGGAGTTCACTTACTTATTAGATTACTTCCGGAGATTTGAGCTGCATCCTGTGGTCTTCATCCGTGGATGCTGTTTGCGAAGTTGTCATAGAGAGAGAAAAAGTATTTTAAAATTAAAATATGAAGACATATCTTATATTATTATGTGTTTTATATGTTATTGTCAATCATTCATTAACTGTGTATACACTAAAATTCAATGAACCACTTTGGATCAATATATCACAGATGCAATACTGCGTTAACTTTACCCAGTACCAATGGGCTGTTTTGACCCAGTGTTAGTGTTATTGGTTTATATTACTGTTAAGTAACCAAACTAGTTATTTTTGACACAACAAGCTCAAGCTTTACCCTGAAATGGTCATAATATATTGTTAGTTGTACAAAATTATGTGCATATGACATTCAAAAGTGCAAAGGATACATATTAATATTATTATTATATTGACAATCAGTCACAAATAGTGACGTATAAAGGATTACTTTGGGTAAATAACCCAACAATAATATATATATAAACACCTAATTGTCTTGGGTCGTTTTCTATCCATGGTACTGGATAAAGTTAAGTTATTATTATGCTGGTGCTATATTGAGCCACTGCTTTATAGTGTGTATAAACCAGTTATATAGATGCTTTACAGGCGTTATAGTTGTTGACATTATTAAACATTAATAAACACTTAAAATGTATATCAGCTTACAACTACATTATAATGTGTTTTAAACCATTTATTAACTGTTTATATACTGCTTATACATGCTATATAACAGGTGTTGAAAAAGTGTAACCCTGAAGGGAATGACATACAGAATGAGATAATTAGGAATGAGCATTTAATCTGCAATAATGCTTATGTTAATAATATTGCTTTTCTTTCAATCAGACAGTAGGCATTAAATCGATTTAAATCCTACATGGACAGGCATTTGTAATATAAATATTTGAAGTTCTTAAATCTTTCATTCATTTTTAGAAAATAAACTTAAGCCACAACATATGATATCCTTTCTATGAACAATTAAGCATTATGGCCTCCTACAGTGTTAAAGAATGGTGACTCCGTCTTGGACAATGAAGCCGAATCAGAGCCGAACAATGCCTTTGTGCAGAGCCAGTCTGGTGCATTCACCACATCCATCCATAGGCATCATTTTATAATAGGATCATAAAATTTGGATAAAGACTTTACAATTCAAATGGTCACATCTCCTCATACCACTGTAGGTTTTTCCTTCATGCCTTCTCTTTTTGTGATTAATGTATGTTAATATTCATGCAGATTGTTCATTCTTGGGATTTGGTAAAACTCTCACAGTCTCACTTGCACGTCTACTACCAAGTGCATAAAGCAGCACTTGTACAACAAGGCCGTATATAGAATATAGTACAGTACAGTGCAGTATAATATGTCAAATCTGGTCCAAATACTACAGCTGGAAAATATAGCAATAACAATTCTAACATTTTGTTTGTTTTAAAGGGCCAATCAGTTTGTGTCATTGTGACCATATACATTTCAGGTGCATTTATTATTTATATAATACTGTATATAACTGAAGCGTTTGACTTATAGATTAAAACTCTGTATTTTGGGTGTTTTTCATTTTCTGATCATTAAAAAATATAGATCTGATTTGCTACACTACAACACTAGCAAACATAATGACTTGTATTTAATTGTTGTCTGGTGTTATTTATAATTTATTTGTCAGTTTACACACATATTATAAGAGGAAAATATAAGGAATATGGGGCTTCTAGCTGAGGCTAATTTGCAGCACCCGTCCTTGGTTAGGCTTTTAAATTCAGGTTGAAGTCAGTTTGGGAGTGAGCTGTATTTTGAATTTTGGTTTGGATGTATACATTTGGATGTTAAATTGCACCTTTAAGTCACCAGATGAAATGAGTTGTATCAGGATAATTAAGTAAACTAAAGTGGATTTCAAACTTTCTGGTTGATATTGCGGCAAACTCTACCACCATACAACAAGGAAACCAAAACAAACTATATGTGCACCGTTAGATAAAGGTTGATTTATAAGAGTAATAATAAAATTGAGTGATACAAATGGACTCAAACATGTTGAACCTTTCAGGACAGAGTGTACAACAACATGTAAGATGCAAAATAATGGAGAAATGTATTTGTCTAAATACAAATGTCTAAAAATTGTCTTTCTCTATATTAATCAGTTACATTTGTCAGAATAATATTTGTCTGCTCTGATGAACAACTGAGGCAACTTACAAAAGGGGGCGCTGTTGAGGCAGAAAACTGACAGTTCAAAATGTCAATGAATGGCAGTGGTTGGTTGTTCTCTTCATACTGACATTTTCAGTGATCCCTCATAAGACAGACTGGACAACAGTGTCACTGCTGGCAGGCAGCAATGCTACTCTTTGCATAATTGAGTTACTGGATTGGATGTTTGGATCATTGTTGAGATTTATTAGATACTGAAGAGTTCACCACTCCTCTTGTGTTGATTACTTATGTGGAAGACGTTCCTTTAAGGTTAGAACATCAATGTATTTTTTCCTAGAAGGTCACTTTAAATCCCCCCAGTCACCATGGGAAAATCTGGGTGGAGGAAGTCAACATAAAATACTGATCAGTTTACTGCACTTTGAGTGAGGCACTGCTGTGGTGGAGCAGTGATCAATATACATGACACTTACAACCCTACAACTGCAGTTATTTCCCCACTCTGTTTTTAGTCATTTAGTTTGGTCAAAAAACTGGACTGTCGTCAGCTGTCCATTAAGGCTCTGAGTAAGTCAGTCAGACAGGTAAGACATTAAACTAGCTGCACATCCTGAGTGTAACATGAATCCAGCAGTATTCCAGCTAAAAGGCAAAGTGTTTCTCTGTTAATGGGTCTCATGTCAGCCTACAGTGTCACTGCAAAGTCCTCAGAGGTAAATGTAAAACGCAAAAACTGAGGCACAAAACAAATACACCACATCTATTAGAGTGCATTAACAAATTAGAGCATTCCTGCAGTTGATTCTAATGGAAGAAAAATTAGCATCAGCTGTGAAGAAAATGGGAAAATGTGTGATATTCTCCAAACAACTTAATGTAAAATTTTTATTTTATTTATTTTGCGGGTTGTTTGTATTTTTATCCATGAAAAGAGGCAATTTTTTGGTAGAACCTCTCACCTCATAATTTATTGACGTTAATGCCTCCATACTGAAAAGGTAGAGTTTGGAGTTCAATTAAATTATGTTTCAGAATATTAGCACCTGTATGCACCTTTGAAGTGCTCAGGCTTTATGTCAGTTTTTACTCAGTTGGCGGTCAGATTTCAGGGCTCGCACTTTTATTTCACTGTTTAACATTGTATTGTATGTTTTTAAGCAGTGTGTACATGTCCATTATTTCAGTGAATATTTTCAAATACAGTCCAGACCAACTCAACTTCTGTCACCTACTCGCTACTTAAATATTGCTTCGCTTATGTTGAAGGTTAAACAACAGCAGTAGAGTATCAGGGCAAAAAAATGGATTTAAAAAAATGCAGACATCTTTTTCATCTTCAGTATAGCCAAAGTAATATTAAACATTGTTCTATTTTGGGTGAATGTCTCCTTTTTGACCATCACCAACAGCTGGAAATTAAATATTAGGACACTTTTTCCTGCAAGTCCTCAGATCACTTAAAGTTTAGATTTCACTAAACAAAATAGTTGGATATTAATAACTGGGTTCACAACAGTAACTCAGTAACAATTCACAAGGCACACTAATCCAGGTAATACTGAATCTATATCATCGCCCATATGACTGAGGGATATTAAATGAATTATTCTGAGTTGAGGAAAATGTTATAATCTTTATTCTCACACAGTATTTGGGTCATATCAACAATAGCAGATCTTTTCAAGAGCATGCTTAAAAACACCCCATATGGAGCAAAAAACGGACACTTTCATTCAACAAAAGCTATTAAATATAATTTACAGGGGAGTGAAATCTTCCACCGAAGACAATGATCAAAACACAAGTTGAAAACTTGTCTTCTTGATATGATATAGACAGTGAATTCAAACTCATGAGCTATAACTTCTCCATGGTCCCAAATTAACTTATGAAACTTTATATACAAAAATGTGCTACACAGACCAGCAATGGTAGAAACTATTGTCAGGATGTCAGAAATCAACCACCAAAATAAACAAAATACCCTATAAAAATGCAGCTCACTGTGTACTTTAACTAATGTAGGACTGACTGTATTGCACTAGTGATTTCTACTGTTAAAAATGACTACAAGGTGTGTTACAACATATTCCTCGTGTCCTCCCTTTTGACGTGGTCAAGTGTCTTGTCGTGGCACTTGCTTTTTTTGTTCTGGTGAGTTTTGACATGTTTCGCCAAGTGGTCACTCCTCATGAACCTCTTGCAGCAATCCGGGCATACAAAGCGCTTCTCCCCCGTGTGAGTCCTCAGGTGTCTCTGCAGCTCATCCGACCTGGTGAAACTCTTGCCACAGAACAGCCAGTTGCACACAAACGGCCGCTCTCCAGAGTGCCACCTCAGGTGAGCTTTGAGGTGAGAAGTTTTCCCATAAACTTTCCCGCAACCCGGTATGTGACAAATGTGTTGTTTCTTCTTCCCAGGCTCGTCGCTAGACGTGGAGGACTGGCAGTTCGGACACCTGCACCTCCTGCACCGCCTCGCAGTTGCGAGAGGGGACTTTGTGTGCAGCAGAGCCGCGATTTGCGTTTGATATTGCGCAAAGTCCGTATGTCCCAGAACCAAGCCCCTCTGCAGCTGGAAGCGATGGGGACCAAGGGAGGAAGTGTGAGTGACATGGTTCCCCTGCTGGAGGCTCCACCACGGAATATCCTCTCCAGGGTTTGGGGACAACTGTCTCTGCTGCTGGTGCACAAGGCCGGATGGTCCAGTGACAAAACTTGGCATTGCGGGCGGAATGGGAGTTGGGGCTGCGTAACTGACAGCGGGGACGTAGGTGGGAGGACAGGTGGACTGCAGAGACTGCATGGAGCAAGGTAACATCTTCACAGGGGAGAAGTCATAGGGGTACGAGGGGTCCGCCGGAGGGGTGAGGGGCAGTTCGTGGTGCGAGCTGAAAGAGCTCTGGATGTGCGCAGACAGCTGGGGCTTGGAGGATAGTCCGAAAGTAGCGTTGCTGGCCAGGCTACTCTGAGGAGTCCCCTCGTTAGTCCACGGGTGAAATAAACGCGAAGGGGAGCCCAGAGTTGGATCGTAAGGGACCTGGAGGAAATCTGTGGGGTTTGATCCGTGGTGATGCCCGATCCGGTTACAAGTGGCAGCCAGGAGAGCCAGCGGAGAGTGCTTACAGTTCTCTGGAGAAGAGTTTGGAGTGCGATCCTGGATAACCGAGACACACATTTTCTATATTACAATCATTATCTAACACACTTTATGAGGTAAAACCCCCCCACTAATAATGAGCTACATTTTAACATTCAACCAAAAGATAAAATGGTTTGTCAAAATAGTTTGCATTTCATTTGCTCTATATCGATCCTGTAGCCTGAATCGTGATGATGTGACATAAAAGTTGGCGTTTTGTTGCAGCAGGAGTCGTTAACGCGCAGCACAATTAGCGTTAGTAATTAAATTATATTACATTGGACTATCAAAGTAGCACGACTTCTATCTTCAGTATATCTAAGAGACTCGTAACCCTAACGTAAATAAACTCGGATGGGTAAGTTTACAAGTTATTAAAGTCGTATAAAGTAAAGAGAAACTTGCGCACAAACCTGAAGAAAAGCCTGGAGTGTTTCATTCCGCAGAACAGCCACTGCTGCCATGGTAAACGTCCTCCTCCCTCTCGATGAAAACAAATAAAAAATAACAGCACTAATTTAGATAAATATGTGCATTCGCAGTAAAATATTGTGTCGAGCAGGTCTTCACTCTCCAGTGCTTCCTCTCTCCGAGATATCCTCGGTCTATCTGAAGAGTGAGGGATCACTTCTTAGAATTTGATAAGGACTTTGGTGGGCCGCCAGCCAGTCAGAAATAAGATTTATTACTTTGAAGTTTGCCGCTGCCCAATCATCAAAGAATAGCGGCTCTTTGAGAGGGGAAAGCAAATCCTTTGAATCCACAAAGCTCCTATGGTGTGTTTGTTGGTCTGGATAAAGGAGCTGATTATTAGGGGGGATGGGAAGGGAGGAGATAAAGGCGGGACAATTAATGAAGTAATCACTATGTGGGAAATGTATATACACAAATAATTGGATTTTCTTGATCAAAGACCCCCATGCCGCCTGGAGACCCCGGTATTGGATGCTGTAGTCATCTGATCCTCTTTTTGTAATTAAGGATTTGTAGCAGAACCCTATGTGACAATGTGACATTGTTATCTCTGGAGATCTCCAAGAGCGTTGCATTGACTGTTTGATGGAGGAAAGAGACCAAATCAAGTGACTCAACACAAAGTTCTCATCTCTGAAGAATCTGCGTCTCTTTTACATTTCTAATTTGAATTAAAATTTCTTTGTTGTTCCTTTGAACTACAACACAGGCATTAAACACTTAATTATGCCCTCTCTGAATTATTTAAATACGTCTTTCTCCTTTGCTCATTTCAATCATTTGTTTTATCAGAACCTTACTCCGGATTTAGATTTTTTTCCCCCTCTTTGTTGAGCATTAAAATGTAAGCTTCTAGAGCCTTAGGGTAAATTCCCAGCAGCTAATTCAAATTATAACATGTTACTTAACATGGCACAAAAGGGAAAACTCTGTTTAAAAGCAGGTGACAAAAGCAGCACTTGGAATAGTGATATCTCAATTATGTTTCCTTATAAACGTGTCATGTCAATATGTCTGGGGAGGACGTTCACATTCAGAAAAGGCACAGGATCTCATGCACCTAAGCATCCAAATTAAACAGAGGTATTAAGGGAACTTGAACACAAAACTGGCATATTTTGGCTGGCATTCTTTTTTGTTTCAGAACATTTAATGGGCAAGGCAAAAGCATGCAGTTTTCATAAGATAATGTCCAAACTTTTGTGGCAGAGCAGTCAAAATGAAAGTTGTATTTTTCTATATCAACTCTCTGATCTTTATCTGACTTCCCTGCAGAAACAATCACTGTCCTCTCAACTAGTTTGGAGCGGCAGATTTTGAATTAGATCTGTTCCTTTGAAGGGATTAATGTTCCCAGTCCTCTCCCACGGCTTTACACACAGTCATAAGGGAAAGGGGGAGTCCTGCTGGGTTGCACTGGAGCCATGTTAAACTATAAAACTGGCTACAGGAGTGGTGTAGTCATACTGTTGACTGATAAAAAACTAGTGGAGATTAACCTTGTTTACATCATGGCAACAGTGGGTGACTGTACTGATTGTATAGAGTTTATACAAATATGCAGAAAACAGGAAGGTCACTGCTTTGAATCCTGAGCCACGTTGTATTAAATCTGTCATTTACACAAGAGTGTGCGTGTGTGTACTTTTGTAGAATTTCTGTAATAAGTTACACCTGTTGGAAATCATCTTACAGAAGTCACATTATAAATGGTTACAACCTTTGCATGTGTGGATGGAAGTTTTTTATGATCAAGAAATATTTACCACTTTTTAATAAGGAACCCTTTATAAACGGTTTATATATTATAACTAATTGCTTTACTAATTGTTAATCAATCAGTTACTAATGCTTTATAAATCAAGTATAAGCAACTAAGAACTGTCGGGTTGCCAAGTTGTGAAAAATCTTTTTTGCTGTTGTTTATCCTCCTCCAGGATACTAAGACAATGTGCATTGTGCAATGTTTTTAATTAATCAGTAAGATGGATTTGTGTAAAAACACTTCATTAAGGACTCAATGACATATTGCAGACTTGATGGTTTATTAGAAAGTGAGAAATCAATGAGTATTTTTTAATGTTATACCAACACTTATAACTAAATTATTACCAAACAGAAAGGTTAAACAGCAGCCAAAGGGTTTCTTTCACAACTTGGCAACCCAAAACATGTTCTCATTGGTAAATTATTTATTAACCATTTATAAAGTCATTAGTTACTACTTGTGAATTGTACTTTATTAGTGTACATGTATTCACTTTGTGCATATTGGTATTAAAGGGTTTTTACACAAAGGAGCTCAAAACAGGTGAAAAGAGAATTACAAAATGGCCAGATGGTTTATAGATCAGTAAGAACAAGTTTTTGGTTGCCAAGTTGTGAAAAATTTCTTTGGCTGGTGTTTGTCCTTTCTATTTGAGTAATAATTTAGTTACAAATGTTGGTAAAATATTGATAAATACTCCCGGGATTCTCATTTCTGCTAAGCATTCATGTCTGCAGTATGTTAATGCAGTTTTTTAACACAAATCCATCTTACTGATGAATTAAAAAGATAAAAAGTGTCATGCTGGAAGAGGATACAGCAACCACTTGGCAACCCCAAAGTTGCTCTTATTGATGGCTTAATAACTGTTTTATAAAGCAGTAGCAAATGATTTATTAACCATTTATAAAGCTATTAGTCACTGCTTCTAGACAATTTATAAAAGGATGCCTTATTAGAAAGTGGTACCAAAATATTTGACCCAGAATTTGACTGTGAATTAATATATATTGTACATACAGTATATTCCCTTCAACCATTTTGAAATAAAGGATTTTGAGACAACAGGACTCAGAACAGGTGAAAAAAGAATTATTCAATGGCCGAATGCCGTAAACTCAGTTAACCAGCTGAATTACTGACCAGCTCAGACATCACAGCAGAAAACATTTTTATAGTCTACTCCAAAAGTTTGCATTTGTGCAGAAAAGTGCTGTCAGTTAGTGTTTGCTTCGAGGTTTAAATGTCAGATAAATGTCAAATGTTGTAATCTGCTCTCTTATGTCAAACCAGACAACTGTTAAAGTAAAGGGAGAATCCACCTTAAAACAGAATTACCATTTTTTCTATTACCCTGAACAGCAGCAATGATTTGTGGACATTAAAACAGCAGACATTAATTCTGATTTGGGGTGGATTTTCACATAAATCAGCTTTACATGTGAGCTCTCATGCTATGCAAAAGCAAATTTCAGCCATATGTGACAACTGCATGAATTTTGCAAACCATCAACATTACAGAATAATTGATATCTTCCTTTGAGATACTCGGTTCAGCCCTACATGCGAGTTCTTACATTTTAATGCATCTCAGCTAAGGGATGGATTTGGCTGAGCAGGACTTTGATATAGTTTGTGAGAAATTCATGACTGTGTGCTTGACACAATGTCCAGTTCCTGAGGTAATTTACTTGCTCCAAACCTTTACCGTCTTATGGCCATGCCTCAAGTTTTACAGGGTCACCTCAGCAGTGGTTTGACTAAAAGAAAATGTTCCTGCAGCATTCAAAGGGAAAATTAACTTGGAGGAACCCCCACTGCAATAGTTTTCTGGCTGGATACTCAAAGGTTTGAACATGGAATCAGTCTGTACCATCCGTGTATTTCATAGAGTTCTTTAAAGCATAAAGCAGAGAGTCGATCGACAGGAATACTGTTTGGAGGTGGAGACGTGAAGCTGCATTTAGGCATTAGCAGAATATCTAAAAAGAAGTCTTGCAGTTACAGGAAACAGAACTTACACAGTTGTTGTATCTAAAAAGGCAGGAAACTGAAGAAGGTATTTTTCTTCTTATGTAAAACTCAGAGAAAAGCATAAGTCAGTTTCCTGGGTTATGAATTTTTGGCTCATATTCCTATTTTGATCCGAAATCTGAATTTCCTGAGTTTAAAACAAAATGAAACATATTCTAAAAGTTCAACAGGTGACTGTCATTCTTGTGAGAGTTACCCGAGGCAAAACGGCCTCATTAACGGACTCATTAATCACATTTTGGCATTACTTTTTAACTTATGTGAAAATTAAGGAATGTTGTGTTATAACCCTACTGTGCATTGTCCCAAAAGATGTTGTTTAGATCAATGCAATTAAAACAACAGAGAGTATGTGCCCATGGCAATCACCATGCCATTGTGGTGAGTAAATTATACTTTTCTGTTAACCATAATTTTTGCATAAGATGTGAAAAGGACCATCAATTACCAGTGAACACCAGAAAAAACAGTCAATAGTCAGTAGTTTAAACACATTTATTTGACTCATATAAAACGTCAGTTTACTAGAAATAAATAAAAATTTACAATAGATATCAAGCGTGATGCTGAGTTTGTTTTGGTTCACGTCCAGTTCAAAGTTGAAGAAGGCAATCTGCAGAAGAGAGAGAAAAGCTGCATTGAAAATCCCCATCATGCAGCACACTCAAAGTACTTTTCATTATCGTCGTTCAGTTTTCAATTCATATAATTTTATTTGAATGATTTACTGCTTATTGTATTGACTGCAAATGGATCCGAGAAAGTGGAGCTGCATGTGATTTTGAGCATTTTGAGATAACTGACAGTGAGGACTGTGGATTTGACAGAGTCGGGGGGCAATGCCACAACAAGAACCCTTTTTAACTTTCCGTATTCTCTGGACAGTTGGAGAGAAAATACAAGAGATATCAGGGACTTGGGCAAGAGGGTGGGGTGCAGGGTGAAGGGTGCATGTGTGAGAGTGAGAGTGAGTGTGTGGGAGAGAGAGAGAGAGAGAGAGGCGTAGAGGGGGAGAGCCGCTCGAGGCTACTGGGTACTTGAGCCGCTATAATGGTGTCTCGTATGAGAAAACATCTGTGAATTTCCTCAGTGATCTACAACAAAGTATAACTCAGAGCAGTCACTCAGAAGACCTTTGAAGTTGCTGTCTGACAGAAAGCTGCCATTGTTCGCAGCCCCCAACACACAGAAACTCCAACTTTGGTCTCACTAATTTTCCCTGCAATGTGATACAACTCTTTTTTTTTCTCTCTCTCTGTTCAGAGCCTATGAAGCTGGGGATCTCTGCATATTCAAGAGCAAAGAGCAAAGCCGTGGCAATGTGCAGAGTTGGCCCGGGGTCACGTAAGGCGGGACAGGTCATTTTACCTTCTCTCAGCCCACCCTGGATGTGTTAATCCAGCCCTAAAGAGGGAAACTCTCCCCCCTCTATGATGATGTACAAGGTTACAGCCTGCAGTGCTCTCCCAGGAAATATTACAATAAAAAGATCTCATCTCTAATCATCATATACTGTATACTGTGATGCAAGTATAGTAACAGTCCAAAGAACAGGTGGTTGAGGTTTTGATTATACTTACATTTCTAAATATTCTTCCACTATAGTGACCACTTTCCAGGTGTTATTGCTGCAGAGCACTTGAGCAAGGCACATCGAGCCGCTACATGCTTCTCACAACTGTTAGTAAGCAATGATGTAATTTTGGGAAATTTGAAATATTGTCATCTACGAACGCTTAAACTGTACACATTAAGTTATTGGTTCTTAGCTTATTCAAAACATAGAAGCAGGAGGAAATAACCCCAAGGCAAGCAGGACTGCAAATATTTGTAAAATGCTTTTTTTGAAACTTTTAACATCAGTTTGTTCAGGCTTGTAACTTTCTTTTGTAATGGGCTAAAACATCTATATAAATGTGTTCATTTTAGTAAAATCTAAATAAAAATATTCTGTAGGGAAAAGTTACTTTTGGAGAATAAAAACACAAGATAGTGAAATAAACTGTTTGGAGAAACTGACCTTTATCTTAACACTATACTGTATACTATATACAGTATACTGTACTGTATGTGCCTATAAGATGTAACCCATTACATACAAGTATTGTGTTGCCCATATCAACCCACTCATTTAGCTTCAAATATTAATAAAAGTAAAACAGGTGAACTTAAAGAACAAGTAAAGAAAATACTGTAATTACACTCTATAATACAACAGCTACAGACAACTACACAAATAAGAGAAATCTAGGAGCTGTTGGACAGATTTTAAAACACTTATACTGGACATTTCTTTATTCTGACCTCAATCAAAAGGTCATTTGGTTGAACACCAGGTGATACGTCTCTGCTCCTCCTGGCAGTGGCAAAAAGACAAGCTTTCTGTTATGCATCCCAAACTGAAACAAGGCCGTGGTAATTCTCACACTGTTACCCGTCCAGCGTTTATTCAATGGCAGCTGGTCTCACCATCTGGGAAAGCAGCACCGGGGCAAAACAAAACAGGTTACACCTTTGGCCATGCCAAGTCTGCTAGTGCCCCACTCCGTCTACAAACTGAGAGAGGCTAATCACAATTTCACGCTCTGATTTGTCAAATCCCACTCCAGCACCGGAGGCACCAAGAAAACTTTTAAGTCAATAAATTTCATGGCGTACAGGATAACAGCTTTTCCATACTGTTTCTATTGTTCTATGTAAGGCTTTTTTAGCTTTATCCCTCTTTACATGGGGAAGCAACTGAATGGTTATATCTTTCTTTTGCAAATGAAAAGGAAGCTGTAATTTTGACCAAAACATTGGGTCACCACCAAGATTAGCAGTCGGGAACAAACTCTTATCTCCTCATGCATGCATTTTATCTTCATGCAAATGTTAACAACAAAACAGTGCATAAAGCGCCCTCAACAAACTGCAGGTGTGAGGAAGCTGAAACAAAAGCCTCTGTAACCCTAATGGCATCTCTTGTCATTAAGAGACCTTTGATGTATGTACTCAACAGACTCTTTTATCTTCTCCTTCCTCTATGCCTGTTACTCTCTCTCTACCGGCTCAACCAGTTTCTTTATTAATGCCGTCTTTGGGGAATGTTCTTTTGCTCAGAGCCCTCAACTCACATCTGACATTTGGCTGACGCTCATGTATGTCGCTTTCTTTGGCACCAATCATTACCCTCACAATGCTAAGTTTGTAGCTATTTTAGGTGTCTGTTCGTCCCCTGTCCTTGAAGTTGGTGGTAACAAGACCTGGCATTACTTCTTTATTATAAAACTGTGGTATGCAATCATAATATAGTGTGATATATTCTACGGTGGTGGAAAACTGACACATCTGGATACCAAAAGCACGTATACTGCATTAAAATAGTATTTGAAAAGACTGCACATGAAATACTGGTATTCAAACTCTCACTTTGAACTCAAAGGATAAAGAAACAGGACAATGTTGGCCTAATCGTGTTCTCTCTTTGAAGTGAGACATCACTATTAGGTGAGAAGGTAAGTATGCCTCTTTAGAAAATAAAAGCTTTTCATCATTTGTTAAGGCTGCAGCTCGAGCGATTTTCATAAAGGTGGTTTGAAACTTTGGATAACAGTGTTTGGGGCTGCCTTGGATGAAGCTTTAATGAAAGTGCTGCACATGAAGCAAATAGCTAAAATGGCAAGAATAACACCAGCAGTAACGTTAGCCACATTAAAGGAATCCTCTCTCGCGCACCAGATGTTGTCAGATTTAATGAGGAAAAACAAGAGGGAGCTGGATTTACAAAGACGTATTAAAGAAAACACAGGTGTCAGGCCTCAAACACTGACTTGACACTTGGTCTGTCCCTCAGCGTCCTGCCTGCAGACCTGTGAGACGACCAGGAGTCCAAGCAAACACAGGAGCTTCAGATCATTAGGTCAGAACATCTCTCATGAGAGTGACGACAGTATTTCATAACATTTGCCTTTTGCAACACATAATCAGCTAACCAAGGCAATTACGTACACACCTCCGCTCACCTCCTCTCATATGCTAAAGCAGGCAATCAGCCAGGGAGTTAATTTGGCAGAGAAAAACAGGGGAAGAAACACCCACTCTGGAACCATTTGTCACCACAGTCCAACCTTGTTATTCAAACTAGCGAGCCTATTTGAAATTCCTCTCCGTGGTAAAAACAGGGCCAAAATAATCAAGGGAGCATGATCACACTTAATTGATTCAGTGTACTTTTAAGATGCACTACAGGGTGCTGGGGTGACCTATTTCAGACTGCTCTTCAGAGAAGCCAACTATCCCAGCAAGGGAGAAATGCACAACGAGGATTTTAATTATTGCAGGATCTGTGGCTACGACCGGAGGTGAAATGCTTCTGAACTAACTGTGACACCACATTATAACACTGCCAGTGGTCTGTGGTATTACTCTTTGAGTTAAATATGACAATAAATCAAAAATACTAGGACTTTGTTATTGATGCAGCTTAATTATGTGAGCTAATTTGATCGTGGAAACAGTTGATTTCTACTTTGTCTTTTTGTAGAAATAGTTGTCCACAGATAATTGGAACCAAATCTTAAACAATCACAGGATGTTTTGACTAGACAAAATAACATAAACACACTTTTTAGACATCTATTGCTTTCAAATCTCATTAAATAAGGGCTTCTTTGTGTGTTACATCTTTTCATAGTCTTGTAGATGCAGTGGTGAAATGTAACTAAGTACATTTACTCAAGTACTGTGCTTAAGTACACATTTTGGGTACTTTACTTGAGTATTTCCATTTATGCTCCAAAATAGTTCTACCTCACTACAATTCAGAGGGAAAAATTTACCACATTTATTTAACAGCTGTAGTTACTAGTTCCTTTGCAGATGAAGTTGTTATATACAAAACCTATAATGAGTTTATAAAATACAATGGATTGTTATAGATTAAATAATACAATAGTATATAAATTAAAATGAGCTCGACCTCAACTAAGTGCTACATAGAATGCTGCTTACACTTTAATGCATCAACAATAATCCTGTAATGAGTAGATAATAATGTAACAACGACAGGAGCCATTTTCTGTATGAAAATCTGAATAGTACATTTACTGCTAGTACTTACTGCTAACACTTTTACACTTTTACTTAAGTATCATCGTAACATGAATGCAGGTCTTTTGCTTGTAATGAGTATTGCTCGAGTACTGTTGTTGAATGGCTTCTTTTAAAGTAAAGGACCGGAATACTTCTTCCACCACTGTGTAGAGGTTGTGTTACTACTTCTAGGAGATTAAAACATTTTGTATAAACCATACTACCACTACAAACATTGTGGTTGTTCATCACAACAAACAGCATAGTTAGGGTTGGAAAATGACAGGGGTAAAACCACACAGTGTTGTCAAGTGACACAACTGGAGGACTTGAAACCATGTATCATCTTAAATATCACTTGCATTGTGTTAAAATTTACATAAAATTTTAGGAGGAGGCATCTAAAGAAATGCCTTATATTTCTCACATGCTTAAAACCAGAGAAATAACTCATATAACCTGTGATGTTTAGACGATGAGTCAGTCCTCAGTGTTTCAACCTGAGTCTGACCCTCACAGTACTCAGCAGTGAGGTTTAATGAACACTTTGGGCCTCTTTAAACCCACCAGGGTTCCAGCGAACCTGAACCTAAGTGAAGCCAGTCTCGCTATCTAGGCAGAGCTCTAATGTTTTCCCCGCTGAGTATAAGGATGAGATCCTCAGTCATACCACCCTACTCTTCCTATTAAGATCAAAATCTCCTCTCAGGCCCTCGGGTGTCAACAAAGGGAGATGCAGTAAATGATATGCAAATTGAAAAGAAAAAAAAAAGCTCTACAAATCAACTCGCCAGCCCTGCATTTCCGACACTTCACATCTTAAAAGAAAATTCCTGTATTTAGGGTGAAACTCAAAGTGAGCTCTAGCTCTGCCTGTGTGAGGCTATGTGTGGTGATTCCAGCACTCAGACAGCACAAAGCCCCTCTAACTACAGGCAGCTCGCTGTGGGAGAACTCGTAGAGAGAGGTTTGGGTTTCAGAGGGATTTGTCTCTGGATCCGTCTTAGACAATAGACATAATGCTCAGAAATAGGTAGATGTTTCAGGTTAACTCCACTGAGTTTAGAAACACGCTGCCTGCGAGATGAGGGGCTCCTTAGAGTAAATGTGGAGCAATGCTGAAACGATCATAGATCAGTCAATTGACAGAAAATAATCAATGATCATTTTCATTTTAAGAAACTAACCGTTATTGTTGAGATTTATTGAGATAAAACACCAAACATCGGCTGGGTAAAGCTTTAAAAATCCAAGGATTTGTTGGCTTTTCTACAGTTTATATCATTATAAAATGAATATTATGTAATTTTTGATGGTCAAACGCGCAAAAGAAACTTTCTTTTGTCTCAGGCATTTCTCGTTATTTTTAACAGTTCATAGACTGAAGAATCAATCAATAAAATAATTAGTAGATACATGGATAATAAGAATAATCGTTTATTGCAGCCCTGATATAGATTTTAAACATCTGACACAACAACATTAAAACTACTAATGGATGCTCAGCATTTTAGTGTTTCATTGTGACTTTGCAAATTGTTTCCTATTAATGAAGCCTCCCCGCCCAGTGCACCACATGATGATGTGTTCTTTGTGTTATGTGTATTGTCATTAATTTATTTATTGATGCGACATCTGTACCATTTCAGAGCAGTTTGTAAGCGGAATAATAATTTCTTATTTAGTGCAGAATAGAATTCTTAGAATTTAAGAACCTGAAAAACCCTCTGGAAAAATGATAAACACAGTAATAATATTAATTTTAAGTCAAGTACAGGACTAGAAAAAAGTTGGATAACATACACCAGGAAGACGTCTGGAGCCCTTCGTCTTGCCAAATTTAACATCCCTACCTATAATCAAGCATTATGGCTATAAAATGTGGTGGTTTACTACACAGAGAATAGCACAATGCTTATAGAAAACTGTTGTAATAACACTTTCCGGCCACTTTGGATTAACAGCTGAGGGCATCGCCTGTACAGGTCGCTTATTCTGCACTGCTGCTACTTGCTCCACACACCACAGCACATCCAACACTGAGGATGTTCTTTGGAGTGTCTGTCGATATGTCTGGTGTGTCTGTCTTACCGGTTGACATGGTTGTAAGGCTCAGCGCTGACTGACGAGAGAGAGGCCCGCTAGAAAGGGTGGGAGGGAGGAGCGGTCGCGTACTCTTCCTCAGGGATCGACTCCACAGTTGACAGTAATTTGTAGTACTCATCTTCTCCATCCAGCACTTTGATTTGACTGTGATGGGAAAGAAGACGAGAAAGTGGTGAGAAGTAACTGGGATACAGAGTCTTGATGTAAAAAACCAGACATTGAGAACAAAAACAATATTTGCAGATACAGCAATGAGGCACATGCGTTTTCTTAAGCATACTCATCTGAAACAGGATGTAATTTATAGTACAAATACAAGTCAGACCTTCAACAATTAAAATTAGCATGCTGACAAAGCATGCTCTCTAATGACGCAGAGCAACTGCTCATAAAAAGCCTGTTATTTTCAGCTCTCCATTTACATTAAAAGAAAACAACTCCATTTCTGGATTCTCCTATTCCACAAAGGGCCTGCTCTGTTTAGAGTTGCTGTAAGTAGGAAAGCAGTTATTTACCCAAGTTTTCTCGGCTTCCTCTTGCTCCCCTGGTAATCCAGAGTTCTCTGAGGAAAGGGCCAAGAGCACACAGTCAAAAGATGAGCAGAGAGTCATTAATTTTTAATTCAAAGTGATTTTGTGTTGAATGCAAGCAGATGCTGATAATATCAGAAGTCACAGCATAATTTTTTCTGATCAAAGGGCTCAAGTGAGTCTGATGAAGCATGCATCTTGCTCAGCTTTGATAAACCACATCAATTATTCACCGTGAAGGCAGACATCCTGACATGAAAGCAACAGATAAAGAGCATAAGCACATGTTCAAGACAAGAGGCAGAGAAGCGTGGGGGTGGGGCTCCAGGGTCTGGCACAGGTAGGTTTAATTGTATTATCATGTGGAACCAAAGTCAGACAAAGGCCTTTATCGGCACTTTGAACTCACATTTAGTTGGTTGTAGTACAGGCTGTCTTCAGGGCTGTTGAGCAGCTTGGGCTGCTGGCCCCGCCGGCGAGGAGTTCTCTGCTGCAGCTTCATCACTGGACCTGCAACAGAGGAAAAATGAGGGCAGTGATCCAACCAAGCAAAACAACAACAAGCACCAACATGATCCTGATGCCGATGACAGCAGCAGTAAACAGATTCTGCCCTTGACTTTTTTAAAAATCTGCACCCTCGTGTGACAAAGTGGCAGAAACATTTTAAATGTATTTTGGTTAAGGTTCAAGATTATGTAATTTCATCGATGAGCTGACTCAATAACAGCTTAACATTACACAAATCCACACATATAAACCACATATAGTCATATCTCTCCTCACAGGTGCACAGCAGACTACAGTTCAATTAGCTAAAAAGCTAAAGAAGAGGCACAGGTGAGACTGTGGTGTGTGGTATTGGATACACTTCTGACTATTCAAGCATGTTCACTTTCTTGTGACCAAAACCCACAAAAAGAGAGGAAAGTAATTCTTGATTGTGCTTAGGCTCCCATCAGATCTTGCCATTCTGTCACACTACAAACAAGTGGAAATGAATGTAGTGCCAGATACAATATATGACAACTGCGACCATCTTGACAAATGATGTACTTAAGTGTGTTTCTAGGACAGAAAGCACCTCTATGTTTAAGAAGCATCACCCACTGAGATGAGTAAGTGGAAAATTGCTACAAAAAATTTGCAAATAGTTATGCTAAGCTAAGCTAACCGGCTGCAGGTTCATATTTAGCGTACAGATATGAGAGTGGCATCAATTTTATTATCTAACTCTCAGAAAGAAAGCAAATGAGCATATTTCTCAAAATGTTGAACTAGTCCTAGTTAGTCTAGTCCTACTAGTCTTAAGGACTAGTTCGACATTACGCTCATTTATTTATACAAAAATTATATTTTAAAACATTTAAAAAATGATGCCCCTGGTGGTGTTTAGCCTTGCAGATAGTTTTGGTTTTAATTGTTGAGATTATAAGATATCTGCATCTGAGATTTTTGCTGCCACACCAATACAATGGAAGTGTATAGAATTTGATTTGTGGTGATTTGGATGAATTGACCCTTTAAAGTTAAGTGCCAACCATCAGCTGGCCTCTAAAAAGTAAATTTACACCATGCACACTTGGACAAGGACCTGATAAAAACACTGACTCAGCAGACCTACAGGACTCTAGATGTAGATGTTCACCCTCCTACTGAAACCAATGACACAAATGTGAGCCGTGGCTAATCTGGTAAATAGAGGAAGAAGTAATTTACACACTCAGATTCCCGCCCATTGAAATACTCCTCCTCAACTCTCTGCTGCTGCCTCTCTTGCAGCAGATGACCAAATCTTTGGCAGCGTAAAGATGTTTTCCCTGATTGTTCAGAACAGTGTACTGATGAATGAATTATTCATTGAACCACAGAAAGTGAAATGTTATTGACGACTATACTAAAGATGACAAGCTATGTGATAACCTGATTATTCAAACACAAGACAATTATGAAGGCTTATTACATTCTTCTACAAGAGCACACTCAGGGTTTCAAAATGTATAGGTTACAAAAGTGTGTTTTAAAGCCGGGACACCTTTACAAGGAAGTATCTATATTTAATGTCAGATAACGTTTCATCTTCTTTGCCTACGTTTCATGTGAGACAGGACATTTCTTCATCATCTCTTGCTACCTCGGCTTCTCTACCTTGACTAAAGCTGCATTTGCTTTTTCCATCTTAACACTACTTTGTACTCACTTTGAACAGACCTCATCACATCTCAATCCTATACATCAAAGAGCAAGCCCCCCCCCCCTCATCTTTCCTCGGCTTTCTTGATGTTATTCAAACCAGCACAGGTTTACTAAAGTCACACTTTGTAAATGCCCAGAAAGTTCCTGTCAGTTCTGAGATATTAGCTAACTTTTACCGTGAATCTTATCTGTCCGTGCCTCAGAGGTGAATCCTTGTCACCCCTGAGTATTTGAGGATATTTGGATGGATCTCATGTACTGAGGAAAATAGCTGTGAAAAAACCCCCCAGCTGTGTGTATTTGTTCCAAACAAGAAGCTCGGTCTGGTTGCATCAAAAGTGCTTAGGTTTATACAGTATATTACATTGAGATAAATAGAACAACGTTGCTGCTTAGCTTTGTGAAACCGGAAAGAGCTACTGTATCTACATGACATGTTGTGGTGAAAATAAAATAAACCAGCACAAATAAAATGTTTGCACCTTACATTTTAGTGGAACAATGTCTGTATGTAGGACATTGTTCCGCTAATGATGCAGAAATGGATTTGATAAGCAAATGTTTAATTCCCCTGAAATTGCATCAAAGCACTCAATCACAAATAATGAATCCTATTGTCCTTGAATGAAGTTTCAAAATTGAATCATATTGTACTGTGCATAGTCTGTTTATGCGTTTTCAACAAACATGTTTTGTTTATCTTAAAAAACGGCAACTTCACAAATATAAAAAGTGAAGCACTGACTCATTACTGCATTTAGTGCAGGCATGACGGTATCCGAGTCCCTGTTGGCTTCAGACCTTCCACTGTAGCTAAAAGACAAGATCTGTTGCAGGGCTGAACGATTTAGTTTTTATATCAAAATCGTGATTGGAAAGAGAGCAATTTTTAAACCAATATTAACCCTAACTAACAGTGTCTCTAAACTAAACTAACTAAAATCTGTAGCAAGTGAAAGTTAAACCTGGCAACTGTTGATTTCAATGACTACAATGACAACAGTCGCGGGTCAATTTACTCTGCTGCAGCTAAATACTGTGAGTTGGCCAAAACACAAAAAATAAGTCTTGGCTTTTGCCAGATTAATACACTCTCTGCACGTTGGTGTCTGTACACGTAAGTTAAAAATGTTTTTGTGAAAGAAGAAACACCACCCGTATCATTTTTAGCCATGCTAGCGGCATCGCTGTACACATAGTAATGTCTGTCGATCGGTCCACCACTTTGGACCAGACTGAAATATCTCAAAAACTATTGGATGGATTCCCATGAAATTTGGTACACACGTTCATGTTACCCTCAGGATGAATCATGATAACTTTGGTGATCCGCATGTTAGCATGCTGACGTTAGCTTTTAGTGCAAAGCAAAGATTTGCTTTGAGTACAGTCTCATAGAGTTGCTAGAATGACTGTAGACTTTTAAGTCTTGTTTTTATGGAAAGTTTACTTAGCAAGTTTACTTAGTCATTTTCTCTGACTGACTGGTGACAAAAGAAAAAAAAACCCAAAAGAACCCTGGGAGGTCCTCAACACGATTCAACTACATTATTTTATCTGTTTCTATTAATGTAGACGCACGATTGTGGTTGGTACAATCATATTTTGTTTAATATTATGTAGACCACAAATACAAGCCTGTAGTTAAGGCTATAAAAATAATTGCCTTTTAAATCACAATAGCAATATTGATTGAGAAAATCAAAAATGTTTTCTTAAAATCGCTCAAGCTGCTGGATCTACCGCTGCAGATCTGGAGCCCAAAACACGACACACGGGGGTTCAGCATCACTATCCATCCTGACCTGCAGCGATTAGAGCGTGTAGCAGATCAGAGGATGGGTCAGGCCTCCCATCTCTGTGCCTCTGTTTGGGAAATCACTGCCATTTGATCCAGGCCAGCCCCAGAGGAATGCTGCTCCTGCAGATATATTACAGGCAAGGACGCTGCCAAACTGGCTTCTGGCATGGAAACACAGCTTGGACATGGGCAGGCAGAGCTGGGAAGGGGTCAGGCAGTGGCTCACACCAGGGGTTTACTAAATGATCGTGGGTAATGTCTGCTGTTTGGGGTGGGGAGGAATAATGGTGGACTGGGAATACAGAGGCAGCGCGGTTCATACAATATTGATTTCTCCGTATCAAAAGAAAGCCAAGCAGAGTTTGCTCTTCATGGTGAGAGACTTACATATTGTACATGTTTGCTTCTTGAGATAAAAAGGGCTGGAATTCTTTTTGAGATAGGTATTTCTTTCATTTTCAAAGAGCAGCAGATGACTCGTATTACATCTCTAAATACCACTTTGAAATCCCTTGAAAATCAGAATGCTTCTCAGAAACAACATAAAAGACCTGCTAAAAGGGATTTTTAGTGGAATAAATTAGAGATGTATCGGTTTACTCCCCAAATCACGTGCTGCAATCACCTGACTTCTCCCAGACCACAGAGAACCACTTGGGCTTTGTTTATTCAGATGGAGGGAGCAGAGGCACCAAAAGGCATGGATTATAAGGAAAAATCATCAGCAGGGGCCTTTGATGTCTAAATGAGGCATGTGCAACCCAGACCCTTCTCTTTACCTCACAACCGCCTCTTCACACACACGCACGAGTACATAAATCCAGACACATGCATGTGTGCACACTAACACAGACATTATTCCTTAGTTGCAAACAAAGACTCCAAACAGATATCTGAAGTTGAAGAGGATTTCCAGAACTTTTCAAGGCTCCTGAGATTTATTGCCGCTCTCGTCATTTTGGACATAATACTTAAATAGCAACTCATGTGCTTTAAATTATAAAACAAACTGGTCAAGTCCTGCAGATAATGCTGAAAAAGAGTAGTTCCTGCATCTGTTTTCACTAATGCAAGCAGAGGATGTTGTTACTTGCAACCAATTTTTCACACTGAAATCAATCATTTCCCCTGACAGCAGATTTGGAACTTGTGTGTTTGCTTCATCAGACTCACTTGAGCCCGAATGTTTGCGTGGAGGAAAAATCTCTGAACTTTGTAGAAGTCAATCATTTGTCAGAGACATAATACATGTAATTTATAACTGTGACCTAGCAGGATGAGTAAAAAGTAAGTAGTGAGGAGGAAGACGTGAATGACGAGGAAACCAGGCCAAAAATAGATTAAATATGCAAATGAATGGCATTAAGCTTTTCCTCTCCGGATCGGTGGGGTGCCTAGTAATTTTATTAGATAAAATATGGTTTAACTATATAAAACTGTATTTTGTCAACAACAATAACAAACTAATAAGGTTTTGTGTTTGTTAAAACTTTGTTAAACTACTTCAAATGAGTCAATCCACATGTGCGAAAGTACAGAGAATTTGGAGTATCATTTTCCACCTTGATTTTACGTCTGAGGAGATTATTCTGTTGGAATTGTGATGATGAGTAGTTTGGAAGTACATCCTGTTAACTACTCCCACTGACATTAAGAGGATTACGTAGGTAGCGTCAGACAGAGGCAACTCCTTCCGTTAAGTTGAGTCTTTCCTATCCCTTCCAAATCTCTGCTGCCGCTACGTCGAGCCTGTAATTTGCCTAAAACTGAAGGCATCCGGTTGAGACGCTGCGATATGTGGAGACAGACAGATCAATCAAAAGGCTGAGAGACAGCGAGAGGGTGGGAGCGTATTTGTCTAGAGAACATGCAGAGGGTGGATCATTTGTCTGGCAGATGCATGTTGATATGGTGATGCTGCCGCTGCTTTGAAGGTGGTGGTGGGTTGTGGAGCAGCACCTGGTGGCTGCAAACCTTGTGGGAGGACATGTGGGAAGACGTTTAAGAGCTGAGGGAGGGAGCAAGACGAGAGGAAAGTGAGATGTACTGGTGAGTGTGGGTTGACCTCAGTGTGGGTAAAACAGCGTCCATGTTTCCAAAGAGCTCTCCCAGCTGCAGCTATAAACCGCAGAGAGAGTTCGGGGCGACAAACAAAATCAATTCTTATTGACTATACCATGTTATACACTGAGGGGACACTATAACCAATAAGTCAACATGAACTTTTCTTTGCACCCTTTTCATTTTTCTCCTTTCTCATCCCTTTAAACGACCAGGTTAACTATCTTCCGAGGCGCAGAGGTAATTGGTCTCTCTGTTGTGCCTCCACTTTATCACTGTCTCTCTCGTGACATGTATGTTTACCACAACTATAATCTTCAAAAAGCCTGTTAACATAAGTAGCTCAGCTTTCATAAACCATAAAGTCAGCTCTGACTGATCCTCAGCACCATCCTGTTTACCACGCTGAGGAGCGTAAGCAGCACTCAGATCATATCTGCTGCTTGCTAGCAAAAGGCTTTCTTTCTGCACATGCCTCTGTGACTCATTTCCAAACAAGTTGTATTAATATTCAGGCTCGGGAGACAGGTGACGAGAGGTGGCATCGTCTTGAGTGTGCAGCTTACATGACTATACTGTGTATGTGTAACTTTTTCACTGACAAAACATGGGAAATCAAAGGTTGGTGCTGCTGAAGACATCTGAGAGCGCCTGTAGTACAAAGTGCTTTAATGCTTTCTTCCAACCATAAAATGTGACACTGCGGGTATATGGCTAAAGAGTGAGAATAGCTGCCTAGCCTGGTGTAGGATATACAGTAAAGACATCTATCCAAATCATCTTGCTCCCTGGTCAGCTTTGTTTCACACATGAAAGAAAAAACTTGGCCGAGCACGTCAACTTGCAACACTAGGCTTTGTTAAATCACTTAGAAAAGACCCAACGTCCGTCAAACACATTGAGAGGTTCCAGGTCATGCCCCAGTGTTATGGCATTAATGGGAGCAGGGTGTAGAGTGTGTGCGAGTGTCTGGAGGGGTGGGGTAATTCGATTTCCATGGCTAATTTTCTGTTTTTCTCCACTGGTGTCCTGAAACACTCCAGGTTGAGCTCCAGCCCGAGAGAACCTTTGCGATCACCAGAGGCGACAACAGGATGAGACACAGGAAGGAGCCTGTTCTCCAAACATCTGGCAGGGCAAGGCTTCCATGACTCGCTCAACCTCGGGATGAAAAAAAAGACCCTCAGATGTGCAGGGATCAAAGTGTGCCCTGGGTGCCTGAGCCACCGTGGCCTCCCCTCAACATATTCAAATGGGGTTTCCTGAAAGAAGTCGGAGCCACAAGCAGACCTTGGAACACAAACGAGGCAGGAAAAGGGGCGACGTTGAATACCTGAAAATCTGTGTGCTCTCCTCACAAAATAAGTAAAGCGTTAGTAAAGCCCATGGCTTGGAGGAAGAGGATTTTTTTTGTTAGGACATTTAAATAGAATATTACTGAACTGTGTGCCCGAGGCTAATTTAGTCTGTATGGAGACCCTTCAATTTACCTAATAACAAAGAGTGTCTGGCTTACTGCAATAAATTATGCCAATGGGATTAACTAGAAAGGTTCTAGGTTGCACTAAATTAGTGGTTGCCAACCTGGGGTCGGCACCCCCCAAGGAGTCCCCAAGATAACTGATCACTGCAAAAATCTCCTTCTTACCAAGTAATTGTTGGTTGTAACTTGAGTCCCTAAAGTCTTATGTTCTTAAAACAAGTGAAACAATTTGCTAGTGTATTGAGAATACTTTTCAATGTAAATCATTTTGTTTCAGGTATAGTTAAGTTTCATTTTTCTTCATTCTAGAGCAGCAACCTGCTTTCTTCTTTGTTGTTTCAAGACACAGACACTTATTTCGAGAAGGTTCTTGTAATAACAGGTTTATTCTAGTTGTTCTAGTGGAAACAGGTTGAAATTCTCTTTAATTCTAGACAGAAATTACTTTGGGAAGGAGATTTTTACTAGTTGTGATCAAAGGCATACAAAACAAAAAATCAGGTTTGTTTATTTATTTATTTTATTTTCATATTTTTGCTTTTTTTCTTCTCAAAACTGGATACTTTTACCTCTAAAAATTAAACAGACTGAGCAGCTCATAACCCATTTCCACATTGGGTGATACAGTACAAAGTACAGCATTGTGCTACGTTTCATGGTTCAAAAGCTCTAATTTTAATTTTTAACTGCAATGCAATAATTTAAGTACTGTATATTTGAACACATTTTAAGCTGAAAGGGATGCTAAATGCAAAGGAATGTGACTTTTACACATCAAATGAAACAACCTACACCCTCATCTTAGGTAGTTTGATTTCAAATTGCAAAGAAATAACAAAAAGTACAAAAAGTAATTCAGCTGTTATTTCAAAACTCTGTGTTAAGAAATGACTAGAAGCTCCAGTGACGCAGGACAAAACAAACATTTGAGCAAAATGCACTCATACTGGCAATTCACTGCAACGTCTCCCTCCATAATCACTCTGACATTATAAATTCATCAAACACTGCCTCCCTTCAGCAGCAGTGATGCCTGGGAGCGGGGGTCACCTGTATGCAGCATTACCGAATTAGCCGCTATCTAACCCAGACCTGCTGTGGCGTGCTGACACTAATCCCGGGCCCGATGGAGAGCCCTGTCTGTGTTACATTATCATGTCTAATCCCCGTAATCTCTCAGCCGCGCCGCTAAACGCCATTTCACCTCCGTCTCTTGCCTCATACCCCTCTAATAACATTAATGAAGGGCCGGGGCCCCCATTACCCAGGCTACCCCAGTGGTGGGCAGGGTGACGGCCGTAATCGGAAGCCCCCTGCACAGCCACCCACTCAGCCTTCCAGGGAGCAGGAATTAATGTAATTCATTGCCTGGGGCAAAAAGCAAACCAAACATATGTTCAACAAATCAGGGTTTGTGTATTTTCTTGTCACCGTTACTGTGCAGGTCTATTAGAGTCATTGATGAGATCCTTAGTGAAGGGCTCGCCGTGCGGGAGAATGAAAGCTTTGAAGTGCTCGTGCCACTTTGAAAGCCCCCCTACTTGCCATGAGACGTTTATGATGAGCTGACCTCGGTTATTAAAATACCGCAGAAATGATCACCCATAATGCTTCTCTCTTTTTGCTGTCAACAAAGAATGGCAGCAGAGGATTGGCTGGGATGAAAGGTTGAAAGGGGCCCCGTATTAAAAATGGCACTTTATCCATTAAAGCGGGATTTCTGCTGTCTCTTTGTGTAATTACCTGCACCCGCCAGCTCTGTGCTCGGGCTTACCTTGTTTACACTGCATGTCTAGCAGTCTAGCTGTCTCCCTGCAAGGCTTCGTTACACTGTCTTCTGCTCTGCCTTTGTCTCTCTTGATGTCTTTCACTTGTCTGTCTCGGCTGTCGAGGCCAACCTTGAAAGAGGAGGCGTAAACACACCCAGAAAAGCAAAGTCAGTGAAAGCACCGGATAAATAGACACAAGCTGAAGCAAGCCCCGTAATGTGTAGTTTTTTTGTTTTTTTTTTCAATTTAGTCATGTAGATGCTGTACTCATTTATTTACAATTGACAATTTGGCACTCATATAACTCAAACCCATTAATGTGCTTTGCAATGTTAATCAAATGCTAATGCAATTGCATATCCCCCTTTACTAGCCCTACCTCCTAGCAAACAGCACCACACTGACTTAATTGTGAGGGTAAAAAACAGCTCATACAGACTTCCTCTCATATTTAATTTTATCTTTGAATAAAAGAGCTATAGGAAAGTATTAATCTGCTTAACATTTCTAAGTACATCCTCCAAAGGATTTTGCTTTTTTAATCTTACATATGCTCAGCAGAGTTACTGGCAAAAACTGTACATTTTCCTCATTTCATCCTTTCAACATCAAATGGTGAGCAGCAAAAATTGGATCAGACTTCAAAGACTGTGATGTGCTCCAAGTCATGGAGTGGCTCTTCTATTTCACATATTGAATCCGAGCAGGATATCAAAGTGCTACCAAAGAACCTCAGGTCTTTACTAAAAAAGGGGTCTAACATCTGTAGAAAGAGGAGCGCAAAGACAAATCACCTCAGGGAAGAGCGAGCATTTATTCTCAGCCGTGAATTTCCAGCCTTTTGATTCTCTCGTTCCCGTACCACCCTGTCTTCTCCGCTGAGATGGTGGTTGGAGCAAGAGAACTCTTTTGTCTCAAGGACTCAAAAAATTCCCAAAGAATAATCTGGGTTAAAGCTGCTTTGTAGAGGAGCCGCATTTTACATACATGGCTAAAGTCAGGCATAAGAAAATACTCACTGATATTCTGTTACTTACATTTCCTCTATGTATGTGAGCTGTATGTGCTGCTTTGCCCTTTGGGCTGTTAGACCTGTGAAAGTAAAAAGCATTTTAACTGAAATGAACATAAACTGTACAACATAGAACAACACATGTTGTAAGTATCTGGTTACTACATAAAAAAAAAAAAAAACAGCTCTGGTTTATGATTATGCAATTAACAGAGAGCGAGACAGAGATATGTTTCTGTGTGATCACTCGCTGTTGCATTACTTAAAAAAAACAAACACCAAAGGAGACAACATCTGCAAACACAATGCTGCATGCCAGTCGCAGTCATGCTTTGTGTCTAGAAAAACAAAATCTCATCCAGTTTGGACTTGGTGATGCAACTGGAGGCACTGCTGTTTGGATGCAAACACCGAATTCATGCGTGGCAGAGAGGAGGGATATCAAAAGGGAAAAGAACAGCATGTAGGTGAGAACATAGATCTTACAGGAGGAAAATGGGCCAGATCATGTCAAAATAAATCTATATGGAGAGATTCCAACACTGATTAAACAGAATTGTTAAGTGGAGGTTTGAAGTTTTTCTCACCAAGGAATATGATTGTAAACACGAAGAGAAAAATCCCAGATGAGGCTCCGCTCGGTTCAAGTATACAACAAGCATAACATTTTCAGATGTGTAAATCTAGTATTTTGGAGTTTGAGTCTTGAGAGAGATGCACAGCGTTGACCAAAAGTCACCCAAGATTTGAACGAGATTTACGTGTGAATTGGTTTAAGATGTGCACTGATAGGCAATGCAACTCTACAAAGACATATTTGTCATTATCATAATTTTCTTGCATTCTTTTTTTAGAGCTACTGTACATAAAAAAAATCTCATAACACCCAAAATCATTCAGGAATACATTTCCTCTGAGATACATTTTATATGTAATCTCAAAACCAACATTAGGGAATTTGTAATAACTGATATGTATGGGTTGTGGTGCAGAGAGAAGCTAAACACGGAGCTACAAGCAGCCATCGACATCGCTTGTGCTGCTGTTCAGTTGGTGGCTGCTTTCCTGCTTAGCACATACTTTCTTAATGACTGGCCTGCCCATATGCTGAATAAACACAAAGTCTTCAGCTCGTACATCTGGAGACCAGTGCAGCACCCAGCCCCATTTGTGGTCAGACAAGTGTGCTATCTTGGTGGAAAGATATTTATTACGTTTATAAAACTGAAAGAGGTGGTGCTTAGGAAGGAGCTTTCTCTTCTGCTTGAAACAACAGCACATTACAGGGCAAGAGGAGCCCGTCCAGCGGGGCTTAATATGAGTGACAGGTATGCGAGACCTCTTGCTCAATAAGCCGTCTGTAATGGTGGTCTCATTTTAGGTCATGTTTGAAGCCTATTGTCTGCACTGTAGGAAAAAACAATAGAGAAATAATAAAAATCAAACAGCAGGAAAATATTCTTTCAAGAAGAACAGACCCTGAAGGACAAGAGATGTCAAGGCTCACCCCGTATGTTCCTCCTTGGTGGTCTTTCCTCCAGCCTCAGGGTGACATCTGTGCCTCTGGGGTCCGTGGTCCCGACGCACCCGATGACCCCTGTAAGCTGCACAGGATATGAATGTCAGACATGCTCTTACATGGTCAGAAAACTTTTGAAAAATTTTCCTCCCTCTGTCATCCATCTAGACATAGTCCACTGAGGCGAATGTAATTGTTGCAATTAACAGTTACAAATAATTTATCAAAGCACTAAAACAGCCTTGTATTAAAAACACTGCATTTGCTTGTGTGATTATTGAGACATACTGTGCTCAGATGGACTATAAACGGAGCCTGCTGACTTTACTCCGTCAACGGGCTTTGTGTTTTTCTTGTAAAATTATATGCGCAGGAAAAGAAAGCTCAAGTACATTGTTGAGCCATGGTTCTATTTTGCATGGTCTAATCTGATCGATGGTGAGCATGTCCCCCAGGCCCCGCTGAGATCTGAGAAGCCACCAGGCTCATACATTTGAAAGGCATCTGTTTATTTTCAGAATGCAAATGCAGCCCACCTCAAAGGCTATAAGCTGCGGAGAACACACAATGTGAATGTGCTGGAGTGCTCTGCCGGGGGGCTAAGGCCCCACTTATGTCAGGTTCAGCCTCCCCACCCCCACCCCCAGCGGCCACACACAAACACATTTCTCTAAAGAGAAAGACAGCGGCGACAGAGAGGCTTTCCTCACACCAAAACCATGTTTACCCATTCTGCAGCGTTATTTACAAGGGCTTTAATAGGAGGACATTTACACAAGGTGTGCAGGCGACTGAGATGCTCCATGTGCCAGATGAGGGCAGCCCCTTAGGAGAGCTGGGGGAAACAATGCCAAATCTCCTCCCCCTGCCCTCCTCTCTCCTGCCCCTTTTGGCACCCTCCCTTGTCCTCCAGTGAGAGGCTCCAAGGAGGGGGGGCCCCGGGAAGGTTAATGTGCCCACTTTGATCTTCGTCAAGGCACACTGAGTAAGAATTAATTTACATTTCAGATGAAAAGGTTGACAGTATAAAAAGGCATCTTGTTTCTGGTATGTGAGAGCTGTGTAATAGGCCAGGAATTTGAGAGAGGAAGTCGTGAGGAAACAGAAGGGATAAGCCCCTCTCTTGCCTTTACTGGGAAAGAGATGAAAGGAAAAAAAGGATCTCAGTATGCACTGTTCTTGTGAAACATGGGGACCAAATGCTGCCCAAACTTTCAAAAGCTTTTCTTTATGCATTATTAATTAATTATTACTGTTTCGTAGGCTACTCATTGAGATCAAAAAGGTGTTTCACAAAGACGTAAGGTTTCCAGGCCTTTATCCCTTTTTCTTTTGAAAATGCATTGTGGTGTGTATTTCCACCAGACAGGGGACTACATGAGAAATTCCAGAGGTCTACGCTTGAATACATGAAGGACTTCAGAAGAAAAACGTAAACATTTCTTTACCTGCCTGAATGCGGATCGCAGCCTCTTCCCGCTCCTTTCTTATATGCTTGAGGTTCTGCCGAGCAACATGGCCCCTCCAGGCTAGAGAAAGAGACAGTGTGTGTGTGTGTGTGTGTGTGTGTGCAAGAGATTGCTGACCTGCCTCTGTGAAACAAAATAGACTGCACATACTACACAAGATCCCACTTCAAAACACTGCTAAACCAGGTGGCAGAGGGATGGATCCCTTTGAACTCTATGAGGTCTTATTGTCTGCTCTGAAGCATTGCTCTTAACCCTCATAGGTCAAGCTGTGGTTATCAAACACATCTCTTTTATGAAGACTCATCGCCACATAATAGATTAGAGGTCATTAAGAACCCAGCAGTCAGATTCACATCAAATTTGCACCTGTTTCATCATTACGTGATAAAAGAATACATCAGAAATACCACGCTCATTTGCATTTTTTTTAAACTTAAGTTTGAATAATTCCTTTCCTCTGTTTCCTGTTTAATTAATACCAGTGTACCTGACTGGATGATGATGGCCCCGCGTTTTCTCTTGTCCTTCTCTCTTCGGTAACGTCGGGCACCCAGCCATCCTTTAGTGTAAGCTTGAATCACCACCACCCAAGCTATCACTTCCCTCAGCAGCAGGTTCAGCTGCTCCACATGGTAGTACCTCAGAAAAACCTGGCAGGATGTTTAACCCAGGTTAGAATATCTCAGTATCTAGTAGCTGTTTCTAAAACAGTTTGGACGGTTTTCTAGATATGGTTTTTGGTATATGTTATACTTATTATGGGTAAAATGTATAATACAAACACAGATTTCTTTATTGTTTCATTACCTTTGTTGTCCCCAGCACCCAGTCTTCCAGTTTGGCCCGCTCCAGTATGGCAACGGCGTTCTCTTTGCTGGTCACAGGCATCTGGTGAGCCCGAAATGCAAGGTAGTAATATCTATGAGAGGAGGCAAAGGGGAAAACAATGAAACATTTTCATCTAATGTAGTTATGGCACTTCAAGAGCAGAGTCGAGTTGTAGCTGATATGGTGTAATTAAGATTTAGTGATCAGATCATAAAATGACAGTTTAAAAAGACTGTAGTCATCAAAGATTATATTTGAAAAGAAAAGTTATCTGATCACTGTTTAAGGACTACTTTCAAGGGTTTGTTAATGTTATTTTTTTTGTTGTTTTCAATTGTTCTGAAAACTTTTGGTGTTTGCATTTCGAGAGAAATGCACCACATACACACACTGAACATTTGACCTTGGGTAAAAACATTGCTGAGAACTTAAAACCCTTTGGAAGGTGTCCTTAAAGTGATATTACGAGGATATTAAGCTGGGGAACATAGGACCCTGGGAGCATTGATACGCTCCCGTATTAAGCTACAGCCAGTTATCTTAGCTTAGCATAAAGACTGGGGGAAACAGCTAGCCTAGCTCTGTCCAAAAGGTAAAAAAATCCACCTACCAGCACCTCAAAAGCTCACTAATTAGCACATTATATCTTGTTTGTTTAAAACATATAAAAAATCTTCTCATCTAACTCTCAGTAAGAAAGCGAATAAGAGTATTTCCCATAATGTCAAAATATTCCTTACCACTACTTTTGTTACTACTAATTTAGTGTAAACTGTTACATTTAGGATTACTGGACAAGTGAATAATCCAAAGGTAATCTACAAGTATTCTGATTAGATTCCTCGATTATATGACTGATTACAAACATGGAGCTCTTCTTCTGTAACTGGCAACATTTTAAAGTAGTTTAACCCAACACTGGTCAAGAGGAGAGACTAGAAATCTTAACACCATTTTCCACACAACTGCTGGAAGCATCACCACAGCTGGAAAACCGCCTGCTCAGTTGGAGCAGAAAAATGAGCCTGACTGAGACATGAGTCTTCAACAGAGGCCCTTTGTTGGAGCTCTTTTGAATGGATCATCGTCTCTTATTTCAGTGGCCACAGAAGATGCCCATCAGCCCGGGCCTATCAGTGTTCACCAGCCCCACTGCATGTTTATCACTAGCATTGTCTGGATCCATCCACTGATCCTCTTGTTGTAGTTTACAAAATATCAGCATAGGACAAAGTGGCTCTAACTGTTTGCTCAGGGACATCAAGGCTCCAAAACGACTGGTTCATGTCTTGTGTTCTGGCGTTGGTCAAAAAGAAGAACAACAACTAGAAGAAAAACTTCTTTGAACTCCCCTTCCCGCCTCAGTCTACAGCCTTTCATTCTAATTCCTGTTGATACCTGTTATTTCTTTGATGGTAAATACAAAGCACTGCTTGGCAACATCAGACGAGCCTTTGATATGAGAGCACAAATTTAAATCAGTTTTCACTAAAGGTGCAGTTTAGCCATTCTGGTCTGTCTGTACAACTTCTGCATGGCTCAGGTAGGATAATATGGATTCAACAGCAAAGTTAAAATGTAGTCTGAGGTGGTAATGCACCCTCTCATTCACACACACACACACACACACACACACAGTCACCAAAATTAAGCACAATTTTTAAAGCTTCCCCAAAACAGTGAGACTAACCAGCCATCTCAAAGCTTTTTCTCCTACAGACTACAAGCCCAAGTTAATTAAATTTTATAACATCTTAAAGTCTCCACATTAGAGGTGGCTAGAATATTTTTCAAAGGGAAACTGATCAAACATAAGTTTCCTTGCATTTTCCCACAGATTCGTCTCAGTATGTGCATTTTATATAAGTATGTGTATTGTAGGTATACACTTTGTAAATTTGGGGTTGGACGTTTGAACAGGAGTGTGTAGCACTTATTAACAGTTATCATATCATGTCCCACATTCTTCAAAACAAAAACAACACGTTACATAAAGTCCCCCTAATGATGAAGTCTTGTTTTAATTGTGTTCTAATACCAGTGGGACATTTGAGACTACATTTGAGCTTTTCCAGGTCACTGAGTTTAAGAACAAACAGTAAAAAGAAATCCATTAAAATGTATCATCCCTTATAATCACAGTTCCTCCCTGTTTCAATTGTATCCATATTTTCCAGAATGGAGTATCCACCCAGTTAAAAGAGCTGTAGGATTTAGTCTTGCACTATCACTAATGACTGCCAATTAGTCAGCCTCTTGCTCTGCTCAACTTGTGCCCCTACCTAATTAAAGCAGCCGTGTTTTTGTGTGATACAGAGCATGGCTCACTTGTTCCGCACTATCTCTGGGGTTGTGTCGACGCTCAGCATGTGTGCGTGCTGCAGTGTGTAGGTGCTGCCTGTCTTCACACCGCTCTTACCTGTTGACAAACTCTTCAAACAGGATGCGGTGGGAGTAGCCTTGACGGCGGATGTTCACTGTCTCCAGGATCCCCGTGTAGCGCAGCTGCACCATCACCCTCTCCTTGCAGAAGCGCAGCGCCTGCCTGTCATCATTGGGTTTAATGCAGCGCACAAAGTGTGGCTGACCCACCACCATCTTAGACAGCAAGTCCATCAGGGAGTACTGCAGACACACAATGAGACAACAATAAACAGTGGACAGAGTCAAGGCAAGAAAACCAGAGAGCAGTTATCATATGAATTCACATTATCAAAGTCCAGTGGTTTAAGTTCACTTATAAAGATTTGCACTTCAACTTCAAGAATCCAACTTTTTACAGACATAGATGTGTTTGATAACACAGAACAAGCTGAATAGTCATTTACAGTATTAATGAGTCCATCAGGATCTGGCGGACTTTGTTCTTTTTTGCAATACCAATTATGGTCATTTAAAAAAAATTGCAATTCAATAAAAACTATTGCTTATTTACAGATCCAGCAGAGACAGATCAACATTAGCATTCATTAGGAGAAGAGCTTCTGGCCACGTGACAAAAGTAAGTCCAATATTCACTCTCCTTTTAGATCTGTTTTGGTCTCCACCAACTCCTGAGGGAAATATCTGGTTCTTTAGCTGCTAAATGCTCCACTATGTTCACTAGCTAGTTGCTAACTTTGTCTGTGCACCCTTTGGTGCTGAGCAGGTAGCGTCCAGTTGAATTGAAATTGAAATTTAACTGAAATCGGTCTTAAATAGACACAAATGATTCAAACACCATATCAAATACAAATACCTTCTTGAATCGCCACCTTAACGCGGTGGAGGAGTTTGGGTGCCCCTTTGACCCTGGGAGCTGTGTTGTCTGGGGCATTAGCCCCTGGTAGGGTCTCCCAAGGCAAATTGGTCCCAGGGGAGGGGCCAGACTAAGAGCGATTCACAAAACCCCGATGGATAGGCCGAAAAGGAGCTGCAGCACCTCGCTCGGAAAAGGGAAACTGGGGCCCCCCCCTGGAGCCAGACCCGGGGGGGGGAGCTTGACGGCGAGCGTCTGGTGGCCGGGCCTTAACCCATGGGGCCCGGTCAGGCACAGCCCGAAAAACCAACATGGAGCCGCCACCCTGTGGGCTCACCACCTGCAGGGATAGGCATCGGGGTTGGGTGCAATGCAAGTCGGGCGGCAGGCAAAGGCGGGGACCTGGGCGTGCCGATCCTCGGCAACGCAGATTGGCTCTAGGGACGTGGAACATCACCTCTCTGGTGGGGAAAGAACCGGAGCTGGTGAGGGAGGTGGAGCGGTACCAGCTAGATATAGTTGGGCTCACCTCTACTCATGGCTCTGGATCCGGAACCAAACTCCTGGAGAGGGGCTGGACTCTCTTCTCTTCCGGAGTTGCCAAGGGTGAGAGGCGCCNACACAGAGCCAAACCCGCCTCATGAAAAACAGCATGATTTTCACTCATCAGCACCTGGTTTCCCATGACTTATTAGAATAGACAGTTGATCTTTCTGCTGACTGTCATCATGAAATGAGTTTTCTGTTGGTACAGATATCCTCCTCACCCTGAAGTGCTTTCACAGCAAACAGAGGAGATGTAAATGTTGGACAGCTGCTCTGAATCATCGTTCTTAGAAGAAGAAATGAATAATAATGCCTTTTCGACAGTCACTCTTTCTCTCTCTTATGACTTTCACTTTTTGGGCCTTTTTGTTGGGTGCAATGCAAGTCGGGCGGCAGGCAAAGGCGGGGACCTGGGCGTGCCAATCCTCGGCGTCGCAGATTGGCTCTAGGGACATGGAACATTACCTCTCTGGCGGGGAAAGAACCGGAGCTGGTGAGGGAGGTGGAGTGGTACCAGCTAGATATAGTTGGGCTCACCTCTACTCATGGCTCTGGATCCGGAACCAAACTCCTGGAGAGGGGCTGGACTCTCTTCTCTTCCGGAGTTGCCAAGGGTGAAAGGCGCCGGGCGGGTGTGGGGATACTCACGAGCCCCCGGCTGAGTGCCACTGTGTTGGAGTTCTCCCCAGGGAACAAGAGGGTCGCCAATGCGACTGAAAGTTGCAGAGAGGAAGGCTCTGACTGTTGTTTGTGCTTATGCACCAAACGGCAGTTCGGAGTACCCGGCCTTCTTGGAGTTGTTAGGTGGCGTCCTGGAAGGGGTACCACCTGGGGACTCTATAGTTCTGCTGGGGGACTTCAACGCTCATGTGGGCAACGATGGAGAAACCTGGAGGGGGGTGATTGGGAGGAACGGCCTCCCTGATCTGAACCCGAG
>LKNJ01002589.1:0-58953 GCA_002120245.1 Maccullochella peelii
TTCAGCAGTGTTATGCGAATAAATTTCAGCTTTCAGCATTCCCACGCATTTTCTGCAGGAAATGCAATTTTTCTAGTTCCATTAAATCTTCTCTACACTGTAGTTGTGTAACAACAAAACACACACACACACACACACACACACAGATGAACACACAATGCCTATGTTGAGCTAACAACAGCAAATTACAGGGTAACAAGATATCCCTGGGACCATGTGAGTACAATGCTGCTAAGCTGCTTAAAGAAATCTGAGTGTTATCTCAGCTATAGTGAACACTTTTTATTCAACACTTTAAGTGCAGTATCTACCGTTTCCTTAAGAGAGGCAGTTTGTGGTGAAGATGGGCTTTGAGGTGTTTCGTGGTCCAGATGTTGACAGGCCTCTTGCTTTTCTGTGTTGTACACAGCTACAACTTGGCCCTGAATTACAGACGCCAACAGCATCGCCACCATCTCCACACTCATCCCTGCCAAAGAAGGGGACAAGGAGTGTAAGGGGAAATCCTGGTCTACATTTTGTTTGGCCTGAGCTAGGAATAAGGATCTGAGGTGTGAGTGTGAGTGTTGGTTGTCTTACTGTAGGCTGTGGCAGAGTCTCTGTCTCTGTGATCTCCCCCCAGGAACATGTTGAGCGAGAGGTAAGGAACGTTGTGGCACTGTTAATGGATGACAGGGGGAAATCATGATGCCAACTGACACCACATGAGAGGCGTGAAACTCAGTAGCCATGGCGACACAGCTTGGAGCAAAATGGTGGCAGCAGCAACAGTGACATGAGAATAGTACGAAACTCTGTCACCATGGTGACATGAGGAAGATGGGGAAAAAAAATGTAGTGAGGGCAAAAGTAGATTTGAGGCACAAGATGGTGGATGAGCACCACCAGTAGTGGAAGAAGTAGTCAACACCTTTACTTAAGTAAATGTACCAATACAACGATGTAAAAATACTCCATTCCAAGTAAAATTCATGTATTTTAAAGTGTACTTAAGTAATAGTATCAGCAAAATAAGTAAAAGAACTTGATATGTGATATGTGTAAGCGGCATTTTACGGTTGGAGCTGGTTTAACTACTTTATATACAGTTTGGTAATGTAGTCCAGTGGTTCCCAACCTAGGGATCGGGCCCCTCCAAAGGGGCACAACATAAATCTGAGGGGTTGTGAGATGATTAATGGGAGAGGAAAGAAGAAAAATCTGTTTTCAGATTTTGGATTTTTTTCCAATGTTTAATTTTTTTTATTTTTTTTATATTGTATAATTTGACCTCTTTGGGCCGTGAACAATTATTGAAATGAAACCCATCTGAGAAGTTTAAAGGGGAAATCATTCTTTGGTGGAACCGCTACCCACTTATAGACATCTGAAATCTGTGGAAAGTGGCCCCAATTGGACACTGCTTTTTAGTAATTGTGTATCATATTTTTAAAGCTTTTCGTGTGTTTTTTAATGTAGAATCTTAATTTGAAAAGTAGCTAAAAACTGCAGCTGTCAGATTAATGTAGTGGAGTTACAAAGTAATCACATCTCCACCACTGTGTATGGGATGATGAGATGGGGGAAAGAAGCGAGAAGAGTCTGTAACATTTACACTGACTTACACTCATGAGGGTCTCGAACAGGCAGGCTGCTGTGAGGAACCACGGCACACTCAGAGCCTGAGACACTGATCCCTGTGGCACAAACCACAGCAGCAGATAGGACAGGACACCAAACGGAGTGGAAAGAACCAGCCTGTGAGATAAACAACGTTGGCTCTGTTGAATACAGTGCCAGAGGATGCATCGCAGCCTAATTCAAGACGAAGCGTGCTAAACATGTGGCTCCACCAACCAACCAAGGAGTGAGTTTGCCGATGGGTGTCCAGTTACTGCGGCTCACCAGATATCCAACAAGAGGGTCGGTCACAGCATCCCAGGCCCGGCTCACAAATAAAATCATGGAAACATAAGAGGCCTCCATCTGTGAAATACTGAGATGCTTTATTTTGAAATTCAGATACATAGGACGGTACAGTAGGAATACAGATCAGTTTGTGAGGACAACTTTAACTCTCACCTGCACAACATCCAGAAGAAAAATCTGCAGGGAAACACCTATAGCTACTGTGGTAATCTGATATGGGACCCCACCCACAGCATAGCACACCTTCCTGGCCAGAGGAATCCCCCCCAACCCCTGTGAAGACCAGAGAGAAGAGCAGACAGGAAGCTGGAGGGAAAATGTTTTGTTGTCTGTGGTAACAGCTGAAACATCAGTACAAACATTTTTCTCCACTGATTTGACGCATTTCTAATTGTTACTAACTTTGAATGTTTTCTGGTTCTCTTTAGTTCTCACACAACTACCACAGTGAACAGAACATTTACAATTCAAATTTCGAATGAGACTTCTTCTCGTTCTCTTGTGTCGGCTCATTTCACATTCAAATTCAGATAAGCTTTATTGGCATGACAGATCAGGAACCTATCACCACTAAATGACTGCAGGTTTGAACTTATGATTTGATGCACTGTGTTAAAAAAGAAGTTTGCATTTTGCTGTCTTGAGTGAGGAGTATTTTGTTTTTAGACACCAGTTTGTGATTTTGATTGAGTTTTGAGAAGACCTCTTTTGTTGCCACCTACTCTCAAAATTGCGATTTAGTTTCCGACAATGCATCAAAACAATCCAGAAAAAGTGTAATGCTGTTGCCATAAGGTATGCATCATCTGTAGTCCACATCTGAGAGAGATATACACAAAATAATATTTTAGCTGACTCATACAAAATCTACACTGGAAAAAATTAACTTTTTCCTGTCTTGTTTCAATATGAATGCAAAAGTAGAAGAAAGAAATGTTTCATTTGGAAAACTTACCCTCAGCTGACCTTCGCTGCATGAGTTTCTGTCCGCGGTCTGTTTTAATAACTGATTCTTTAATGTCTGCACTCGATTTGTACAATTCTTAAGACAAGTCATCCTTTGAAGTTAGGGAGAATAACGCCACATGTGGACTGTCAGTTACAAACTTCCACTGCATGTATTAGACAACAATCGCTCCCTCCAAGTCCCACACTGGAATCTGGTTGAACAACTCCTGAGGTGCTTTTATCCAGCCCACCTGCTCATATTTACAGTACAGGAACAACAAAGCTTGTCATGTATGTGTTCCTTGACAAAACATGATTTATTAATGAGGAAATTTAATTATAATTTTACTGTATGTTATAAAAGTTTTATTGACTTTAGCTGCAGGTCTGTTTTAAATGCCATATACGTACTCTAAAGATAAGTTAAGATTAAAATATAGATTGGATAGACATATAGATAGATAGATAGATAGATATCCACAAAGCGCATGATTTAACAAGATGCACTTTGAATTTAGTATTATTTTGTGTCAGTATGGACTACTCTGACCTCTTGTGGAACAGCAGTGAAACTTTCATGAAATGAAGCCTGTTGATCCTGTTCTTCCTCTTTCTGATCAGCAAAATGAAGAATAGTTTCAAAGCAACTTCACCCATTACATACACATACTGTATATGGACCTGTGATTTCATAAAAACAAATTAGAGTTTGACCTTACGCTCTGATCCCTGTGAGGAAATGCATCACTGTTGGGTTAAACTCTAAAATAAAATCAGAGTACCAAATAAGATGCTTGCATCATTTAATCTTTAATGCCGTCCATTTACAGCCTCCGAACGTGATCGTGACATCCCCATGATGAGTGAAAATAACAAAAAAAAAGGAACACTTTCTCAGTTTCCAATAACAAAAATGTCATCAAATTTCAAATTTTGTAAATTAAAAAAACAGCAAAAAATCCAACCAAAACAAACAACAAGGGAACCAAATGATAGTGAATTACTTGGCAGACAAATTGCATCCATCACTGTATCATCACACCACATGCCTCATTTTACCACCAGTTGAGTCCTGAGATCCCATCACTCCGTGTCTTTGACATACTGAAATTTAGTTTTTTAGTTTTAGTTTTGTTTTAAATCTTATAGACCATTTAACACCATCCTATAAATTGGTGCTCTTACTTGCATTGTCCTTGTCATGACGGAGTCCATACAGCCATTTAATCACTCTTGCGTTCCTCTCAATGACAGAAACACCGTAGGGAACACGCCCTGCAGCATTGCCAGCATCCTCCTCCTCCTCATCTTCTTCGCCCTCTCTGCCTGAGCCTGCACACTCAGACCCTGGAGCGCTCACACTGCGGAAACGGGCCATGGACACAATGTCAGAACTAGATCCCGTCAGCTCCTGCAGGTCTGTGGGGTCCAAACCGCACAAGTTGAAGAAGCGCTCCAGCTCAGTCCCAGCTCGGGAGTACCGGTCACTCATGTCTGATTTAGACCGGGCCAGAGAGGGGCGCTTCCTGGAGCTGGAGGAGGATAAACGGGTAATCGCTGGGGAGGAAGGAGGGAAAAAAGGGAGGCTGGGGGGAGGTGGAGCAGGGACGGAGGTTCCAGCTGGAGAGGAGTGGGAGTTGTCAGGTTTAGATGGCGCAACAACAGGTTTCAGAGGAGAAGGACCTAGTGTTGTTCTGAGGTGGAAAAGATGCAGGTGTGAAGTAGCCGGGCGGAGTGGAAACTGGGAATGTAAAGGTATAGGCTGAAGGGGCTGCCGGATGTACTGAGGTGGTCTGCAGGGGGTCTTCCCAGGGCTGGCCTGAGGCATGACGTCCACTCTGCGTACGGTCCCTGCAGCTGGAGACCCAGGATTCTCTACCCTGGCAGGTCCAGAGGCTTTTAATCTCACCTTAGCTGGACTAAACCAGTCAGGACGGGGAGGCGGACACGGTCTCTCCTTTTTCTGCTGTGCCCCTGCCGGTGTGGGGCAAGGAGAGCTGTGTGAAGTGGTGGCACAAGCAGGAGCTTTACGGTCCTCTGAGTCTACAGTAGCACTGGATTGGGGCCCAACATTCACATCACTAATCAGGTTACTCAGATGCTCCAAGTCGAGCTGGACTCCCTCCTGCTTTGTTTTTGTTTGGGTCGGCGTCTTCCTGGTGGGCCACTGAGCCGTGCCGGGGTTTAGCAGAGGCTTCCGCACTTCAGGAGGCCCGACTGGCTGCTGTTTGGAAAGAGCCACCTGACTCTTGACATATTTAACCTTGTCTGCTTCCAGCCTCTCCACCGCACTCTGCTTTGGTCTGCCCACTGCTGTCGGGAACCGCCGGTAGAAGTCTGGTCCCACTGGCCCCTTGGGCCGCAAGCGTGGTGGTATAGCAGCCGCAGCAGCAGTCCTCGCCTGCTGCCTCACTGGGCGTTGGAGAGTCTCCAAAGGCATTTTGTAAAACTAGTAGTCGTACCTGTCCTTCCTGTTTGCAGCTTTCTCTTTGGCCACCTTGAAATAAATATCCTGTTATCCTGTATTTGTGCCTCTCATGATCAGCTCCATCCCATTTTTGAAGAGATGTTACCTCAGCATCTCAGTTGAACCCTAGCTCCTTGACATTTGGACTTCCTATGGAAGAGAGACACATCAGTCAGGAGAGCATGTGAAGGAAAGACAGCTCAATAAAGAACGCAAACGAACAGTCAATAAAAACATCTACCTTGAAAGACATGCAAGCATCTCTTCTTCAGACGCTTTTAGTACTCAGACAGGACACAGCCAACTCCACAAAGACCCTACACCCATAAACCCTCCCCTTTCTTTAAGACCGTCTGCAGCCAATCACCCTCTTGAAGCCCGCTCCATCTTACAAGTCCATTGGCTGCCAGCACCAACGGATTTGAACAATTACTTGCAGCTATCCATCTCTCCGCAGACAAACACACAATAAAAGTGACACTTCATTTTCAGTCAGTAGAAGGCCTGTGAAAAGAGTGGCAGAAGTGTGTGTGTGTGTGTGCGAGGGGTGATGGGGAGGTGCATCAGGACAGCTGTCAACAAGCTATTGTCTGGAGGCAATACAGAGCAGATCACACACACACCAACAGCTGCTATGGGAACAATGGCTCCTCATCTTTAAATAAAGCAGCCAGTTGCCAGGGTAGGGGGGGTTTGTAGCACGCTACTTCCTGAACTACAAGCCTCTTCAGTAAAGTCAAAACAAAAGGGTTCAACTCAGTATCTGTTAACCCATGCCTCTTTGTGTACAGTTATACGCCTCTGACTGTGGTGAAGGTTGTAATAATGAACTTGATAAATACAGGCACTCTTTCTGCACTTATATACTTAAGATACTGTGCGTGTTTGAAATATGCCGCCTGAACAATCTGCATCTGCCGGTTACATTCTCTACATATTTGCCATTCCAGTCTGAGCCAGGCCAAACTCCTGCTGATAGAGCCGTGAAACTTCTATACCTCCATTCTTACCTGCCTCAAAGTCTACAGCTCTGTCCCCCATTTTACAAAAACAAAGTGATCTCCCTTTACCAGTAAAGGCAACCAGCAAGCGTGATATATATCATTAAGGTAGCAGACTGGTGTATTACAAACCAAAGAGGAATGTCAAGAGGTGGGTCAGACAAACAAAAATAGAGCCACTAATTTAGTGTTTCTGAGTCAAGTGCCGGCTTGTTCTGCTATTGAAAGTAAATGGTAAACATGGAGCGAAGCAGGAAGCCAATGACAAATGAAAGAGAAACACAAAAGGGCAGGTAAACAACAAAAAAAAGTCCCACATGTACTCAAGGCCTACATATTAGTCTTGCCCTGACAAGCTCTCTAGCTGTTGTTTTTTTTAATTGGCATTTGTACAGAAAACTCACCTTGACAGGTCAGTGTTGACGTCCTGAGTCTCTCCTGGGTTTCTTGTTTTTGCACCAGCGAACACACGCTGTCCTTCTGAGGAGTGAATGTGTGTGAATTTGTTTGAAAGCAGCACAAGACAAACCTGTTTGACAACTCATGTGTGCTCCTCCTGAGCCCGCCCCCCCTTCTTGCCGATTGGTCCAATCGCTCTCCTGCAAGGATATAAACTGGACTTTTTTGGTCACATGAGCCTGCCATTGTTGCATGTGGCTGGCTAGAAGCACTCTCCGTTTGCTGGTGTCACAATTCATCTACAAGCAGACACCCTTTCAGTTGGTCAAAGGTCAATGCTGAGTGTATGTAAAGTGTGGAATAAAGGGCACACCAAGACAAACAATTTAGACAAATTTAATATCACTGTAAGTCTCACACAATCAGAGAAACAGAAACTATCATTATGATCTCTTCCTTTCACCCGAAATATACCAAGAAAGAACAGTGGCCTACACCAAGTATATAAAAATAAATGACCTTTGAGCCATAAGAGACATGACTTTGCAGTATTTTGCACGCAACAAACTTCACCTCCAAAATCCACTCAAATTCTCCTTTGTGTGATACTTTGACAATCCTTTTGATATTCAAAGTATAAAACTACCAGTTAGTTAAGTCATCATACTTCATACCATAATATTTGGCCATTTAGTATTCATAACTGTAACATATTACAGCCATATTAAAATTGCACAAGAGCACAGGAAAATGGTTACAATAGTGTTAAAAATTAGATATATTTAATATTCCTTTTACAAACCATGATGGAGGAATGTGTTGTCAGTTCCTGGTCACACGTGCTACTGTATGTTTGCATATGTAAATGATGGCATCGTTTTCAACGTTTCAAACAAACTGCAGCACGGGTGTGAGTCCTCACCGTGGATGTTAGAATATGATCCAAATATAAATGTTACCAAATAATCACTGCACATTCATCACTACTCACCACTACTATGATTTATACATCATTTTCTACACTGTAACATGTCAAAGTCCAACAACAAGAAGTCAATGCCATAAAGGTAAGGTAGGGACTTTTCTGAGGTTTATTGTGCTTCCCTTTGCTAAGTAGTGTGTGAGGAACAATGGTTGTGGATTTAACACTACATCACACTCATAAAACAGCTTGAACACCAGAGTAATGAAGGGCCATTCGTTCTTCTTGTGCACCATAATTTAGAAAATAACATGTTGTGTTTTGATGTTGTTGTTGTTAGGGGTTAGGAGATAGCACAGTTTTTATCTTTGTCCTTTGCACCAAGACTGTGAGCTCTTCTCCGCCTTATGCTGCCTCTCAGTCCCCAGTCTCTCTGCACCCCCCTGTCCTCTTCTCCCTCTCTGTCTTTGCCCTCCTCAGCTTGCTTCTTTTGGAGCTGCGGGGGCAGAGGTATGGGCTGTCCCAGGAAGAAGCCCTCTTCCTCTGAGTCTGAGGATGAACTGCATGTAGAACAGTCCTCATGTTTGTACTGGCCCGGCTGGAGGGTCAGTGAGGAGGCGTTGGCGGGGCCCCGGTTGTCCCTCTCTTTCTCGCCTCTCCACTCCAGGGCATCCAGCCGAGGCCGGTCGGGCCGCGAGTGTCGGGAGCGCCTCTCTGCTCCCGGGTGGAGAGCAGGGTCGGAGGGGATACGGCACCGGCTCCACCCTCGCCGCAGACTCCGCTGGTGGTAAGAGGATCCATCTGGGTGGGAAGAGAAATCATTAATCTGATTCCCAAATTTCATGTGAGTTAATATTCAACTCTCTAAAAGCCTTTTTCTTACCCAGTAGATCCATCTGCGGTGGGATGCCTTTCTGTAGATGTAACCTGCTCCCGAAGCCTCCCACCACCTCATCTTCGTCATGCTGGTTTTCCTCGCCCTCTTGCAGCTCCTCCTCATTCTCGTCTTCATCCTCGTCCTCGTCAACAGAGTAGCTGCTGCTGATTGGTTCTCTGAAGCTGACCCTGGCTGTGCCACTGCGAGACAGCGGGGGCGGAGAATCTGAGGGTCTGTCCTGTGGTGGGGGGAGGTTTGGTGGGGGCGACTCCTGGGGCATCAAGTCACGAGACTTGACGGGCAGAGGGGGTGGGAGGATAGCTGGATTGTTGGGCAGGAGGGGAGGTGAGTCAGGTGAAGTGAGGTGGTTCACGTGTGAGTTGTTCTGAGGAGAAAACACTGCGGAGAGAAAATCAGGGGGCACACTGTAGTTAAGACAGAGTGAGGTGAGATTATAAAATTACATAAAATTGATAGCATGTTGTTTTTGTATTAAGCACTTGTTTCTGATACCTTGCATAACTTGATTCGTCCTTTCCACCCAGTTCCTACAGTCTTTAGCAGTAGAGGTTCCTCTTGAATTAAGACCAGTTAGTCCAGTATTTCCATTTAGCTCTCCCTGGAACTGAAGACCACTGACAGGAGGTTTGATACCACAGTCCGCTGGCAGTAAACTGTAATGTGGAAGGTCGCTGGGCCAAGATGGACCTAAGCCATTTCCTAGATGAATGTGGGGCAGAGGTGAGTAGGAGCCCCTTGGATGAGGATGACCACTGGGTGAAGGAACTCCATTTTGAACAGGAGCAGTGCAGTGGACACCTGAGAGAAGCAGAGCAAATAAATGTGTGAGAATCCTCTCTACAACATGTTTTAGCTTACAGGGTCATTTCTGGCAATGTGGCCTACATAACATCTGAGTAGAACACCAATGTACCATGATCACCTCTGCTTTCCACTGCAGTATGAATGCAGTCTTTTGCAGGAGTTATAGGAGGGTTGACGCCCTCTAGTGGCTGCAGTGGAGAACCGCACTGTGGCTGCTGGTTTTTCTCTGCTGTCCCACAGCGTCTATGCTGAGGCGGTCTGCTCTGCAGCGCCGAGTCGCAGGAGTCGGAGTTGTTGGGGTCCTCGCCCAGTGAGCAGGACCTGGAGCAGAAGATGAGCCCCCCTCGAGGGAGGAAGGGAAGCCCCAGCAGAGGTAGTTTACAGCGGGCGCAGCAGAAACACGACTCGACAGCGTGCCAGTGCTGACCCTCGTATGTCATCTGGCCCTGGTCGATACCTGAGAGGAAATGATTTCATGATTACACATCTCATTTGTGTCAGCTGCAGAGTTTGAAAATCTATCTCTATTATCTCAGTGTGTGTATACAGGGTGTATACTGGTGGTGGTTCTGCAGTTTTGATTGGCTCAGGCGTATTTGAAGTCATTGTACTTTTATAATACACAACTGTGACTTTATATTAATTCATTTAAATATTAACGGCTGAGTATGAGTGACACATCATACTTATGTGTCACTTAAAATTTAATTATTTAGCTACCTTTAAGAACTTTGTTGCCCATTCTCAGTGCTCCCTGGTTATTTAATTGCTTTTTATTTAAAGTAATAAAGTAAATAAGTAATAAGGCGAACAATAAGTTGTTTAATTTCTCTCTGTGTGTGTTTAACCTTGTGCTGCTGTGGCCTTCACATTAATCTGACAGCATTCAGTTCAGACCGTTGGCGGGACTTGTATCTTCTTCTTCTGCCTGATAATGGCTGTTAGCTTTATAGAAACCCCAGTAAATGAGTTTCTTTGGCGTTAATTCAGTACCTATGTGTTCTCCGCAGGTATCGCAGTACTCTGCGTACAGGGACTCGTAGCAGGAGCAGCAGTACGGTCGACTCTCTCTCATGATGTACCGCTGACCGCCCAGCGCGGCCTCACACTCGAAACAACAGAAGTGCTTCATGTGCCAGTATCTTCCTTCTGCCTCTGTGCATTCATCTGCTAGAATAATCTGGGGTTGAGAGACAACAGTGAAAGAGAGGGAGACAGAGAGGTTGTTCAGCACAGCAGTGAGGATTTCATGGGTGTAGAAATAAACAAATCGCGGGCGTAAAAATTAGTACTGAGAATTTGGGTTAAGATGCTATGGGCGCCATGTTGCAGGCTTAGCCATCTTCTGGGTCTGAAGAACTCTTGTGGGTCAATCGAGCCAGATCTATTAGTCAACTACGTCAACTAATCTCGTAAGTCACACTGAGAGGCCATTCAAAAAAAGAAGAGACAGACAGAAAAAATCTGCAAATACCCCTCTGTGCACTCTGCACTGATAAAATACAGCACAATAATACAACAGTAAAACAGCTGACAGGGCCTGATCTTTCTACACAGAACTCACAACGGTTCATGTTTTGTTCTTTTAAAGATATATATTTTTTAAAGTTGCCTTCAGTGGACAGTTCAAAGTGAAGAGAGAGAAAGGAAACATGGGGCGAAAGAGATTTCGCCCCAGGTCCCTTTTAGAGACCTGCTGGAAAACACTGCTGCTGATGAGAGTTTATTAGACAAGTTGGGGATATTGGTGAGACAGTCACCTCGTCGCAGGCCTGGCAGCGGGGCTTCAGCCTCTCAGCGTGGTGCCGGCCGCAGTAGATCTGCCCATCCTGGTAGAAGTAGATGAGATCGACCAGCAGCTCGCTGCAGGAGGCACACTGGAAACACTGAGGGTGCCAACAGCTGCCGTGCCCTGCCCGACTGGCAAACACCGCTATGTCTCCACCGCAGATCTGTCTGCCACACTGGAAAGATAGAGTTGGTCGGGGTCGGGGCGTGGTGCAGAGGGAAGGAAGTTAGATGGTATATCCTTTAACAAATGGTGAACGCTGCAGGTCACACAGCAATTTGCTTATATAGCTCTGTAATCATTAAACCCCAGTGTGCTGTGGCCCCTGAGCTATGCCTGAACCTACTCGCACCCAAACTTCTGCATTGCTCTGATGTGTTTTAATAGGCTTTCACTTGTATGCATTAATGTTTTATAAGGATACTGTTGTTTTTTAGCTTCATATTGGCCTGCTTCATGAGGGATCATATGTTACGTTTTTTTAAACATAAAATAAAAATGCTGCTCTACCTGCTGGCAGATGGCTCCCGTCATAGTTACTGGGAAGAGTCTGACGACGCCTCTGCCCAAGTTTTCTCTTTTCCTCTGCTGACTGAACAAATGCAACTCCTTCTTCTCCTCCTCATCCAAAGCGTTACAGTACTGGGGCTGCAAGAAACACACAGATATTCTTGTAGAAAAAACGATTTCTAAACCTCATGTACCTCTTAGGTTTCAGAAAGATGAATTAAATCAGTCAGTTATAGTGATGGATACGATGCAGACATTGTAATATAAATCACAATAAACATTTGCAAATTACATTTGATGATAAAGGACATATGGGTAGTGTGGGTAGCCACAAATGGGTGACAAGTTTATTCCATACATTAAAAGAAAAAAAAAGTTTTGAAATATAAAGAATGCCCAGACCTTGGTTTACTTTTCTTTTTTTTTATAATACAGGGTTCGTGAAGCTTTTTAGGAATAATTCAAGCACTTTTCAAGCACTTTCAAGGTACCTAAACCAAACATTGCTAGACTCTTGATCATCACATCTAAATTGTTACTATAAATGCGAGGAGACAACAAACAAATATGATGATGGGATCGCTTCATTTGAAATATGAAAAGATTTTTGGTTTACATGAGTGATTGTGTAGCTGATGAGACACCAGATTATGTTGAAAATCAAACATTTTTCAAGGAGTATATTCAAATTCAAGCATATTCCTAACCTTGAAAACATAACTGTTAAAATTAAGCATTTTCCAAACTTTCAAGACTTTGTATGAACCCTGATAACAGCATCTATGTGGTTAAAAGCTCAGAATCAATAATAATAATGAGGTGTTATTGTACTGTGATTTATCAAACTTACTAGACTAAAAGAATGTATGTATTTGGCACGTCAGCACACTATTACAATACACCAGGAGTGGAGCCAAAGACTAGAACATCTGAAGTCAGAGTCACAGTGATGTTACCTCGCTGTCGTGGGCTGGCAGCTGGTGCAGCAGTTGTTTGATTCGGTATCTCTCCCCTGGACTGTTCACATAAGGCACCCTGTCCTCTGGCAAGCAGCTAAAATACTGGTATACCTGCATGAGGAAACATGTGTGTTCACATACAGGCATAAATTACAGAATACAGAGAGCATTTTATTCAATTACAGAGCAATTTATTGCAATTGCAGTCATAAATCAAAAACACTGAATATTTTTTCCCATAGTTATCAAATTGCTTGAGTATGTGTATGAACATGTGGAAGCGTCTCAACTCTGCATCTGCTCTGCACCCTGGTTGTTACCTGTTCGGGCTTGAGCCCAGGCGGGACCCACGCGTACTCCTCTGAGGCGCAGCCCGAGTCATCGTCGGAGATGGAGTGTCTCTGGAAGTCTGACACCAGCTTCGTCATCATCTTTTCCAGCTGGCCCGGCACCGAGCGCACGGCATGCTCCTCTCGCACACACTTGCAGTGTACACAGATCTTCCTGCGGAGACAAGGGCAGAGTTGGGCTTCATCTCTGGGGACGTTTTCTTTAAAAACTGATTTATAATACAAGCCAAAGCTGATCAAATGTCAAATATTTCAACAGGTGGGTCCTCCTGGTGCTTCATGTACTAAGGTGCAAACCACAGTGTTAAAATTTGACTCAAGACTCCAGATGTATATCAGTCCATCTTTTCTGGTACCATCTGACAAAGCAGAAATACAAAGAAAATATATAAAAAATCTAAATTTAATTGCCAACAGGTTCAGGTGATTTTTGAACCAAGGTGTTAAGGCCAGCTCCTAAAACAAACCCAAACAATAGGGCTCTTAAAGTAATAACTCTCTTGCCACCACATTTACACGGGCACTCTGGCAGTTTGTTACCATATTATTTATTAACACACTTTGCGTTGGAGGCATTATGTCACAAACCAGCCCACACACATTCTTGAGGTTGACTCAACTAGACTCCCTGCAGCCAAGAATTACTAATACAACAGTTGTCACATGGGGACACAAAAGCACAATCTCCAGACCATTTAAAACAAACTCAAAACTTTGTCTAACTAGTCTCTAGTCTATGTGTAGTGTTAATGCATTTACATTAACTGGATTTAACTCAATCTCATCACAGATGTTATTAAGCATCGGACAAGCCAGTTAATGCCCACATTACACCAACATCCTGCATCAGGCCCAGTGCATCCCAAACAAACTACTACCAAACAAGAAGGAAATGAGGTCACAGACATAAGCCTGGCTGTCAATCCCGGGGCAGTTAAAGAGAGGGAGGTGAAGATGGGAGCAATAATCTCCCTCAGCCTCGTATTACACCCCCATTTTGTCCTCTAACTTCTCGCCACATTCAATCTGGCGGTGGGTGTGCCTCTGTGTGTAGGACAGGTGGAGTCAGATTAAAGCGCCCCGGGGTGACAGTGAGGTGTGGGTGTCACTTATGTGTGCGGATGCGACAATGCAGCCATATGCAGCATGTATTGCATGTGTACGTCTCTGCTGCGATTGCATAAGAGCAGCCTGCCAGCTGGCACTTGTGGCTCAAGTTCACAAGGCACAAAGCTGCTTTATTCCAGCACCCACCCCGCCCCCCCCAACACAACCAAAAAGCTAGCACACAAACACAAACTGCTTGTAAACTGCATGAGAACTCCTCTTCTAATCAATCGTCCCGTAAAAAGTTGACCTTCTTTGAAATGTTAGCAACGGCTGGTAATTGCCGCATGTCAGATTGAATGTGCTCCACTCTCTTTACTAAACACAGGGTAATTGTTGAGGAGTTGACAAAACAGAGAAAAGAAATGCTACTATGGGATCCCAGTACATTTTCTCAGGTCCAGGCCAGTACATGCTTTTAATATGCAGCTGTCCTGGGTTGGCCATGATCGCTAAGCAGGTAGAACCAATATAAATAATAGTAAACACAGCAAGTCAGCTTAGGCTAAACCCTGTTGGCATGAATCTGACCCCAGCTGTATTTGTGTGTGTGTGTGTGTGTGTGTGACTGCGATGCACATGCCTGTGTAAGTGGGTAGCGAGGAGGACACAGCCCGAGACCTGGCATGATGGGACAGATGGCAGATGCACCCAGTCTCACCCCCCCCCAACCACCAGCCTCCACATGGTCAAAGTTTGTAACAGGGATACAATCACCAGCGGGTGCCAACCCTCACATGCAACATGGGAGATAACAAAGTGCCAATTTGAATGAATTTGGGATATGAGAGTATGCAGGAGAGTCTCAAATCATGTCTCTCTCTGGCTCTCCAGATGTCTTGCCATTAGGGCAGAGCTTGACCTGACTTGTGCTCATGCCAAAACATTTAAATACACTTCTTCTGTACAAATCTAAACCATGGGGACTTACAACATATACAACAGACAAAATGCTGAACCCACAAATGAGCAAAGTATAGTGTGCTGTAATCCATTTTATTTCTCCTTTGCTTACCGAGTGGTTGTTGAATCATGACTTCAGACAACTTAAAAGCAGCACATTTCTGAAGGGCAACACTGCAATTTACCGAGCCCTGCTGTGCTGAGCCCTGTCCTGTGCAATTATTTGAGTCACAAGCCTCTGATGTAATACAACTAGGCTTTGTGCCCTCTGGCTATGCACCACATTTGGTGCTGATACAAAGAAATGAACAGGAAGTTCCAAATGAGGGAAAATCCAATCAAATATAATTTGATTGTCCTGGTGGAAATTTATAGAGCACGAATAGCTTCTATGACTACCACTAGATAGTTTGTCGCTTTGGTTTTCAATTGTTTAAATGGTAAAATGTATCATTCACCAAACTGCTATCAAAATCAGAAATCAATCAAAAAATCAGACCAAAATCAACTATATACTGTATATTTATAATTGATTAATCATTCAAGTCATTTTTAAAGCAGAAATGTCAAACTTTTGCTCATTCCACCTCCTCAAATGTGAGCATTTGATGCTTTCTAGCATTGTAAATTGAATATCTTTGGGTCATTGACTGTTGGTCGGGCAAAACAAGTCATATGAAAACATCCCCTGGAGCTCTGGGTATTCCTTAGACAATTAGTTGAGAAAAGACATGTCAGATTAACTGAATGAGAATAATCGTTAGTTGCAGCCCTAGTAAAAATCCGATTTGCGGCGTCGGAAATATTGATTGTAAGGAAAGACAACAACTTGTAGCTCCCCAAATTTCATTGTAGAAGAACACCCGTGAGCCATGAGGTCTAAATAAAAGTGCACAGACAAATGTAATTAATTAAGGAATGCTATATTTCTGTACAACATCTATGTATATCCAAGCTGTGCTGCCAGGAAAAATCAAGAAATATAAGGGAATTGCACTATACTGAATCTACAACCAGCCGTGTGTGTTAGTAACCAGGAGACACAGCAGATGCTGCTTTGGACAGGAATCAGCAATCTGCCTCTACACTTTCTTTGCTGGTTCGAAACATTGTTACTGAGACTGCTGTTACAGCTGGTACTGTTATTGTTGTTAATGACGTATCTTTTGTTTGTGTTCACCGGCTATAGATAATCCACTCCTAGATAATAATCTAAATAATTATAACTAAATAACAATGAAATTACCTGTAGAGAATAAAGCAGGGCTCTTTATTATCTGCCAACAGGAGTACAGCTCTGTCATGCTGATGGAGTATTAGTAAATCTATGAGTAAATAGAAACTAAATATTGACACTATACAGAGCTGAAATTAACGCATTTAAACTTTTGGAAATCCAACAGCCTTAGCTTAGCCTTGGCTGAGGGGATTTTAAATCATTTTAATTTAGCTATTTGCCTGCACTTTCAAATGTGTTTTTCTTCTACATCTTTAAATAAAATGACATCTCCATGAAAGTGCATCTTGTTAAGATACATTAAAGGCAGCCGATTGTGTACAGGAGAGGTGAATAACACTAGCTGTACTTGACGTCATGTTCTGCCACACTGATGTGTGTACAAAACAACATAAAGTCAGGCTATGAAACACAAGAAGTGTTCTCATCTAAACACACACACAAAAAAAACTGCAGTCTACCCACATCTTTCAACTTAATGACTGTTTGAGTTTCTAGTCCCTGTAATCCTGTTAAAATATGGTTTCTTCAGTACCTGCTATAATCATGACAAATTAGTCCAGGTTGGCCTGTTGACGCGGTCCCATCCAGACTTGTGTTCCAGTGAAAACTGTGAAGGGTTGCATCCGATAGGCGCCTGATTCTGCCTGCCTGTCAGCCCTGTCTGTCAGTGAGAGCAGGATATTCTATGGCAGCTCCTTTCCATGTGGTAGTTTCACTGTCTGCTCGGCTCTTTTCAATGTCCCCGCCGCCCCCCGACTCCCCACCCTCCTCCGTGCTGACAGTGGGCTCAAACAAAAGGCTCCATGGCACTGAACACAGCCATGCACCACAGAAAATATGTAATTTTTAAATTTACTTAAGAAGATAAGCTAAAGTACACACGCAGCGGGCAGTTCTCTTACACATGTCAATTAAGTTGTTACGCTGCCTTTGAAGATATGAAACATCAAGAGTAAAAGTAAAAACTCACTGTGTCTTTTCTCCTCTGACCAGGCTGCTGTAACTGATTCACAACAGATGGTGGACTGTTGCTTTGATGCAGTTATTAATCATAGAAATAAGCAGAGCAGATTTGGAGCCTATGAGCAATGCTGTGCTATGCAGTATTTGTCATATTTATATGCGATCAAGATGGGCATGCATGACAACAAAGTGTCCCTGGTGAAATATCAAGCAGGCAGCATGACTTTTAATCTTAGTGAAGTCACGACACAGCTCATCTGACTTTAGTCAGTCAATCAGTGAGGACACGTCTGCTTAGATCCTTCATTATCCACTTAAATTTCTTTTATCAATATTTCTGTTTTTTCATGTTGCTTTATACCCAAACAATTCAAACTCCAGCATCAGAGTCAGCGGTGCGGCTTAGGCTACAATATCAAGATTTTCTGCTTTTCTTTGCCTTGTATGATAGTAAACTGAATATATTTTCATTTTGGACTGTCGGTCAGATAAAAACAAGTCATGTGAATGTATGAAGGCTCTGCTCTGGGAAATGGTGATGAAGATATTTCACTATTCTATTATAAAATAATTGTTAGTTAACTTGCAGCCCTACCATAATGCTGTAACTGTTTTTGCGTATACAGATTTATTGTAGGTCAGTATATAGTTATTAAAACTGTTTAGCAGCCATAAGATAATCCTCTGCTTTAAATTTGCTGCTGGTGTGATAATCTATAACTGAGACTGATTGCAGTGGGGTATAGTGAAGCCCTCCTTAGATCAGATTTTAAGAAACAGATGGGCCTTGTCCTATAACTCTCTGCCACTAATTAGTGACTGAGTAATTGCCGCATGGCCACCCAGACTAATAGCGATGGCGACTTTGAACACTTTTGAATCGTGGTGGGGACCTGTGGGTCAAAAGTAACTCAATTTGCTCGCTGCTGGGCAGCGGAAGCACCATCTGCCCCCCACCTCAGTTTAAGCTCTGTCTGAGAAAGCTCAGGATGAAGATGGATCACTTCCATCTCAGCGAGCACCAGCAGCTAAGCCTGTGGTGGCTTGGATGGTCTTCTCCATCAGGGAAGGTGTGACTCGAAATTGGTTATTAAGGAAGATGCAATTAGCAATGGACTCTGGGGTCTTAAAAACTGACCCCTATAAATCTCAATCATTGAATCACTTTCATGTTCCTCATTCTCCTGGATCAGCCACGAGACTTCGTCTAAACAAGACATTTCCCTTTCTTACCTCCCCCAAAAGTCATTTCAGATCTGTCCTCCAGCTAAACGCATAATTGAAAATCTTTCATAAACCACAGCATTGTGTTAATACCACACAGATTAAACGTACTGTAAACAGATCGATGCGTACAGGAACCAGACTTACACCAGAGTGTGGCCGGAGGTAGAGAGCAGCACACGTGTTTTAGATTACATCCTAACTTCTAAGCTTTTGTCTTGACCTGAATAGAGGGAACACAACTGAAAAAAGCTAAAAGATACAATTACAGCCTTTTGGTTACATGAAGTACGCATTCCTGTGCCTTTTGTTTTATTCTCTCCATCACGGGTCCGGGCCACAGTCGGCCTCAGCCATGCAGTGCCCATCTGGGATTGTGAATGCAGCCTTCGAAACCAGAAATAAATCTTCCTCCTTTTCTTTTTTTCTAGCTGTGTGTCAAAGTTAGGGATTGTACTCCAAAGCCTCAGAGTCTGGAACCACTAAACACAACACAATGTACATAGAAAACATGAAATTTATCATCTGGATCATACAGCTTCCTTCCAAGCGACTGACTCTTTGCTTCTTCTATACTCGTATAAATAATTAGCGATAAAGTAAATAGTTATTTTATTTTTTGTAAAGTTTACAAAAGCATGCACATCCAAATACGATGAATACTAGGTGCTAGACAGAAGTACATGTGCCATAAATGGTAGTATACTCATAAATGTTCATTGGAGCATTATCTAGTGTGCAGACTTTATTTTATCCATTTTTCATATGTATATTTTTAACACTTAATGAAATGTCACATTTGAAAAGGGAAAGCAGCAGTGAAATGGAGAAAGGGGGAGACAGTGGGGGAGACAGAGGGAGGTAGGAAGTGGTCGAGAGGGTTACTATCACAGCAGTAAGGCCTAATCTTATTAGCGTGATCGACAGGATTAGACTAACCAAGAGACCCAACCAGCTGGATATTCACTAAAGGACTAAGGACGGAGAGGGAGAGAAAAGATAGGGGGGCTCAAATGAAAGCACGCACAAACCTGCTTAACAGAATAAAATAAATTGTTGTTCAGGAGGGCCTTTGACGGTGCTTAACAAATCCTGAACAAAGAAGCATGCAGGCTGACATTTCAAGTGGCTTGTGCCTCAGTTTAAAAAGCAGGATTTACAAGAATTGAAAGTATTTTTATGCTGCAGAGACTCAAAAACTCTCCGAGCACTCAAAAACACAATATGGACATCCTACGAAACACTCATCCTTCTGCTGAGTAGAACTCGCCTTGTATCCGTAAAAACTTGTTCCAGATGAACATTAATCAGTTGATCTGAAACGAAAATGATCCGCTGAATCAAGCAACACAATGGTTTTCACCTTAAAAGCCTTCTGGCGTGCGGCTACACCACATGACCCTGTTTTCAGCATGGCAAATACTACAATGACATAGGAATAGGTCTTAAGTTTAAATTGCTGGAGCTCAGACATACAGCACATGAAGATAAAGTCAACTCAAAACTAAATGCAGCTGCTTCTGCTGCAGATGTCAGGGCTTAATGGCCATCACAAATGTTTAGCTTTGATTCTTTATAACCGCAGAGTCACTAAAGCTGATCGGCTCTGTGAATATCATGTGGTGCCCTCACTGGGTCATGCTTGCTGTCTCTTTATGTATCTGCACTCATTGTGTACACAGATCACAGTTAAGCTGATTTCCGATGGCAGCAATGTTGCTGTCCCTCCGAAGACATGTGCAAACACACACACAAAGTTTGACTTCTGAAATATCGATCCTTATATATCTACTCATTACACTTTTCTGTACCCATAAAGCAGAAAAAGTGTCTTTATGTCTCGTGGATAAATCAGAAGCAGTCAAATGTCATCCTTGCTGATAGCTGTACACTGTATCTGACAGTCAGCCAGTGAAATGAAATATCTCTGCTGGCTGGATGTTAATGGGCCACATGTTATCAGAAACATTGGTAATATACTGCATATAATAGCTGGTGTGTAAAAGAATATCAGTCAAAAGCATCTGATTTTAAACGAGTCAGCAAGTTCGAATTAAAAGATCTTCTGCGCACAAAATATCATTAAAATGGTTATGGTATCACATCTTTTGTTAACACCTTCAACAAAGTTGATTTTAGACCTTGCTTTTAAGTGGCTGGTTATTATCAGAAGGAGATCCAAAAAGCAGCAGGAGAGAGGGTAGCCCTACCAAAGGTGAATATAAAGTATGAGACAAACATTTCCTGTTAAGACTAAGGCAACAGACAGCGCTGGCAATGTCCATACCTCCAGCCATGGACACGGAAGCCGGGGCACTGGTCTCCACAGCGCATACAGGGCTGCCCTCGGTCTGGGTCCTCTTCCTCCTGCTGAAAACACAACACAAACCAACTTCAGCTCACGTCATTTTCCCCACGGAGCACCATTCACACCTTTTGGCACAAGGCAGTTAGGTTAAAACAACACGGTTAGCAGCGCGTACAGTGTTTGCTAGACATGGCTGCAGGAACATCATCATATTGAGTGAGTCAGTGTGTAGTTTTTCCACTTAATCCACAAGCAGAATGTACTTAAGAGTCAAATCGCTTCAGCCTTTAAATCAGCAGTGTTTGGGGTGGAGTATGGGCTATCTATAGATTTCCCATGTGTTACTTGAACTGGCAGAGATATAAACCAATAAAATGGTTGCACAGTACGGTAATAGACATGTGTAACATCTGTATAGATAAGTTATCATAATATAAAAATCACAGCACTTATGGTTAGTCTGAATACACCTCTGTGCTAAAATGTGTTTTCATGCTTGTATACGCAACATGATTTTCTTACAGCTGAATGTACAATGCAGTAATCTCTCCTGGATTCTGGTTTGACACCAAACACTGCAGCTGTACAATAACTATCAGTGCAACAGGGAACAATGACTAAATCTTGCAGTGGGTGTGAAACCTGCTAGCTGCCTACGGACACAAAAAAACTGTAAGCGATATCCAGAATTTGACATAATTAGCCCCCGAGGTAAACCTGTTTGCTTGAGACCAGTCCTCACACTTAGCCACAGGGATATTCAGCTGTGAGTTTTAGGAATGTTACACTGTGTGTTTTGTAAATGATGGGACGAACAGAATAATGAGGGAAGTCAAATCTCAAAAATGCCTTTTGCCAAAAGTGCTGAGCAGTGCATCTCACTTAGCCAACAGCAACTGAATGGCCTAGCACTAAACCGACGACCTCATATCTCTCTCCTAATTCAATTCCTGCAGGCTAGCATGTGTGTGTGTGTGCATGCAGACTATAGACTGCAGACACAGGCCTCTTTTTAGCGATAAGAGGAAGGAAGCAGAGACAGGATGAGAGCTGCACCCTTTCCCTCTCCATGTAGTCACTTTGTCTCCACTTTCTTTTTTTCTGATGCCTCAATTCTAGAGCACCTCTCCTATCTTTTGTGGTAAGAACTTACTGTTGACAGTTGTCTGTATTATTAGCTCTTAATCAGCTTTTTTATCCCCCTCTGAAGAGATTCTGACACTATTGTTTTCCACTCCACAAAGCATGTGCCTCATATGCTCTTCTGTCTGTAAAAAAAAAAAAGAGCAAGATCCCACAATTGCTGCCGTTTTGGCGAGGCTGTTAAAATAGACAAAACCTAACTTACATTCAAACATAAAAAACATTTGCTCTTCTGAAACACACAAACAGAATGCAGGACATAAAGATGCATAACACTTGCATGCGCACAGACGCTAACAGAGTTTAACGAGCAAAGCAATAAAATGCAGATATGTGATACAGCAAGGTACCTGTGCATACCTGCTCAGCTGTGTTTTGATCTTTCTTTTTCCAACCACACACACCTCATGAGGACAACGGCTCTAACCACTAACCATCGCCAAGCCTGTTTTCCCATGCAGTTCTTTATGAACAAATATGCAACAACTGCAATGCATTGCTTTGATTAACACTGAGTTTGCTTAGCTTATCTCACTGATATCTGAGGGTTGTTGTATGGGTTTGTAAGTGCTTTGCTAATGCATTGAGAAACCACAGATACATGAACTGGGAGCAGCTTGCTTTCTTGTACTTTTGAGGTTAGTCTGAGGGTGTTTTCTTATTGGAAATGATTCCCCTTCAGTAGATTTGTACACGTTTCCAGTGCTATTTGCACTGATGACTATATCCAGTTCTGTAGGAACATGAACAAGTTAGTCCAGAATAGTCTCATATGACGGTGAACTATAATTTACATGCCACTTTTAAATGCCTCACTCTGTGTTGTGTGCACTGGGATTTGTCTGGCTTATTAATTGCCACTTTGATTCACTTTTGATTGTCGTTAACAGAGCCAGGTGTGAAAGGTGACAAGATGGGCTGAATGAAGTGTACAGATGATTTCTGGGTGACTGGACCTTTCTGTTGTTATTACCTAAGGACGGAGTTCCTGAGCTGTCACACACAGACAAGGTGACTGAGGCACACACTACAAGGCCTGTACAATTAACACTGGTGCATGGCTACACTCCTAAATATTACATTTATTAACAGAGAATTAAAGTAAATAACTGCAGGATAAAAACACTTAAGGAAATTGTAGCCGACCTGAGGCGATAACACTTCAGGATACTACAGGGTGTCACTGACTTTCCATTCATATAGTGAAGAAATGAAATGACATGTTTCAGTGTCATTTTTCTCCACTCAGGCACTGTTTGATCTGCCTTTGAAGCCTGACTTTATTAGTACAGTCAACATTTAACAATTCATCTTGGCTGGACAATTCTGGGGAGTAGGATCAGCACTAAGTGCTTTACAACATCATTTATGATTTCATTCTACTTCTTAGGAAAACACACTTGGTACGAGATGCCAAGCTAGCTGAACTTCTGGTGGTGCTCTTAGAGTGATGGTCAGCCAAAACATAGCCTCTTGACCCCAACAGGTAAGAGTCAAATGCATGAAGAGCCACCGCCACATTTTTGAACTGCTTAAGTTAAAGATGGTTATGTTACACATGGGATTAGAAACGTTTAAGGTCTTAGGTTATACATTAGCTATATTAGGTAAGACATATTTAAATGAGGGTTTGCTGTAGGTCACGGTAATCTATACTCAGATCTCCGTCTCTGGTCTGAAGAAAATCTTAACAAAAGAATCAAGACAGCAAGACCTCTGGAAATCCTGAGACAGCCATTCGATCAGCTGTGAGTTTGAAAATGCCCATATCTGGTTGATGAGATGTTAATTCAGCATAATGACTTGGACTAATTCTAAAACTGTTTGATATAAAAGAGATTAGGGGTTCAACATCATAGCATGGACGTTCGCTCGTTTAACGTCAGATAGTAATTAAGAGTTAAGCACGGTTGCAATCATGACGTATGGAAAAGAAAAGCCTTTAAATTTACTTGAAATATTTAGTCCCATTTTGACAAGAAGAGAACATCCTGGAGAGTTTTTACAACATTCAGTACAAGTTTGACAAGGTCACACACACACTCCATTAGGTTCATTTTAAAAAACAAAATAACCAGGAGATCTGGAGGTCTTATCTGTGAACATATCGAAATATGCATAAAAACCTGTCAGCTTGGTTCTAATTAACACATCATGTGATCACAAACTAGATTATGAGGTGAGAAAAAAACCCATCAACATCCCCCAGCTGCTATTGTTTTCTCCTTGTTAAAAACAGGAGGTTCATTTAAATAGGCAGGAACCTTTAATTTACTCCTTAATGACTGTGAGTGTCTTTCAGCCTGGAACATTAGTTTTACGTTTCCTTATCATGATGACAGTGTCCTATATGTCAAGGCTACACAGAGGCTTGCCGGTTTCACATGCGTTTCCTTTCAGTTTTCCACAAAAGATAATGCGTCCTCAGGTTCGTGGCCCAACAATGAGGATCTCCTATTGTGCTGCAGCTGAATGATGTGATGGGGAGTGGTGGTAGGAAGATTCTTCTAAACCAAGCGTGGGTAAATAATACATTCACAAGTTCACGTCAGCTCACATGCTCACACTCAGACCGGCGTCAGACTTTTCATATCAGCTCCTTTGTTTTCGCTAAGTGGGTATAAGGTTTAATCACATGGCGCTGCCTTGGTTTTGCTTGAGCTCTTTCTTGCTACCAAGTAACCGTGTAACCAGGTAATGGACAAACTGAAATTCTGCCAGCTTTGTTATCTGACCTCAGAAGACAACTGCATTAAAGCGATTACTTACTGTATCTGTCTCAGAGACATGCTTCATTTATTTGATATGTTTCTGTCATAAATTCATGATTATTTGAGTTCAGACAGCCATTAAAAATGTATAAAAAATGTAATATGAATAAGATGTTAAAAGATAACATTGACTAAAATGTATCTAAAATATACAACCTTAAAATAATGTTTGGTTAAAAATGTAGTGCTCTTTATGTAAGGTTTTATTTTGATGTAGAGTGCAACGGCCACATGACAAGAGTTTAGTTAAGGGCATAACAATGGCATTATGGGTAAGAGCCAATATGGATGCAGAGGAAATACATATGGGCCCAAAATAACCTTAAATGCTAAATGAGTGGTACTTTTCAGGTAGGAGGAAAGCACTATAACACTTTAACCTAAAGAGTTTATTAACCTAAATAAGAGAGATGAATGAGAGAGAAGGCAGTGATTGTCATTTAGGTTTTCCTCTCCTCAATGTTGTGGTGTAGGAGGGGTTAAACATTAACACAAGGGGTCAGAGGTTGGGGGCCTTTGCTGCCTCGGCATGCTGAGTTGATGCACCTCTCCTCATTGGACAGACTGCAGGCCAGCCGTCGCCATGCCCCAACCCCAGCTCTGTGGCACAACACTTCTTGTTGCTCTTATGGTTTATGCATCGCTGCTTCCTGCTGCCGAGGTCAACCCAAACAACAATGTTTAACAACTGGATGGGTTTAGCAGATACAAGTGTCATCATGACAGTGCTGTTCTGAGTGGGGACTTTATGTAACAGAAGAGTTCTTTAGAAATGCTGAGAAATATATATATACTTTTTTCACAGCAGACATTTTGACTTGTTATAGTAGGGAAAGCACAGGTGTTACTAATAACATTAATGATGACAGTGAGCCAGCATGCTCAATACGAGATCTCTGAAACCAAAGCAGCTAAATGGAATTCAGCCATCATGAAATGTATCATTTACACCTGCGCTTCTCCTGTCAAGTTGTCTGCTGTGAAAAAGGGCCTATTGCTACATATTCAGCAAGTCAAAAAGGTATTTGTTGCCAGAAAAAATAGCAGACTCTTGATATTCACCCAGACACAGCAGACAGGTCAGATTTGGCTAACACGCATATCCCAGGTTAAGTGCACATTGCCAAAAAATAAATAATACAAATAATTGCACAAAGAGTGCATAATGTTTTGTCATGCTACAATTTGCCTGAATATCGGCAAGTGGAATATGATGGCAAGTTGGCAACACTGTTTCTTTGATCAGTCTGTAATATCAGTTTTCTGTTACTGGGTCCAACTGTACATCCATCGTATCAGTCACAAACAAGTGTTTCAACACTTTGAATCACATAATATTTTTACTGGACATTCTCTACACATGTCATATGATGAATATATTTGGAAGTATATTATCTGAGACATTGTGAAAGATCATAAACTTCAGATTGAGCCCAATGTTGCTCTGGTCATGGCCTCGAAATGGTATAATCTACATACTGTATGTCTTCTATTCTCAAAACACTGTTGTGGAAATATCTGTTATAACTGACCTGTGGCGGAGCAAAGGCTATATGGAGCATTTGTTATTCAGTGTTGATTATGTCATATTTATGATCTCACTTGCCATGTTTAGTCTATTAACATGGGATAATAGGTAAAAAAAAAATGAAAATAGGTTATATTGACATTACATTTAATTTGGGTATAATTATTGCAGCGCTAAAATAATATTTAATCTAAACTAGGCATGGGTAACACATCACTGAGACAAAAATCATTGTACTAATGTACAAGGAGGAACAGTATCGGCCACAACAATCAGATTAATACACAAAATGATATTACTTAGATGTAGTGCAGTTGTTAGGAAAATGAAGACAGATTATATCTAATCTCATAATATCATAACATAGACCATAAATGCATATATTCCCCGCTCTGAAAATCTACAAATAACTTTAAGTGTGTTAATAAAAACTACAGACAATATACATGCACCTTACACACTTACAAGTGTTTAAGATACACTTGTTAACATCTGTGTTGTAACACGATTCAAAACTCACTTTTCTAGTGCTGATGTAATGGAGTGTTGCATGAAATATTAATGATATTCATTAATACCTGAGTGTTTTTATTGTATGTGTCAGGTGGGAACAGGTGTCCTGAGTGTTTAAATAGTGTTAAAGCGCTTACACAAAGGATGTGTTACATGTAAATTGCAAGATCAATATTAAATACTAACACATTTATATACTGTCTAAGTTGAGCTAAGTTCACAAAAAGGTAATATTGTCTGGTTTGCTATTAAATCCATTTTGAATGTGGATTTTACAACAGATAGTGAGGTATGTTTGTAGTTGGATTCACAGTCACTGTCTGGATATATTCCAAGTGTGCTGCAGAACCAGATGTTTCATGGGCACACAGCTGTTAGTCTGGTCTGAAAACAAGCTTAATTTGTTCAGTAACCTGACCATATAGGCTGTGTTTTGGGCAAAAGTCCAACAAGAGCGTAATTTAACAGATCACGAATTGTTGTTGTAATGGAAACCTGACAAAAGCTAATAAACATGTTCAGGTTACAGCTACCACATCCCAACCTGCTCAGGTAAAAACCTATGACGTAGTCTGACCCCTCCTGACTACCTGGGGCGCCGAAATGACTCAAGAAACAAAGAATGCAGGACTTTCTGGTACACAGTACAATGAAATAATACAACATAATTTATTTTAAACTGTGGGAATGGAGTGGGATATTTTTATAAAAAGCAAGTTACCGACACAAAAGCCAGGTGAAGGTGGGACAAAGTTCCGCTTGGGCTGTTTTCTGTGTTGGACTTGAATAGCCTACAAGTTCATTTCAAGTCTGCTATCACAGTGAAGCAGAGAAAGGCTTCAACACGTTAAAATAATCCGAAAGTGTGTTAAAAGAAGATGGTATAACAGGTTACCAAAAGTGTTTGCTGAGTTGTGAAAGTCATTAAGAAATAAATGCGGGGAAAAATACACTTACCGAGCGGTTCGACCGTCGCTTTTTAGATCCGCGCAGGAACATGATGTCGGTTGGATGTTAAAAAAACACAAATTTGTTTCCAAGTGAACAAACGGGGGGAAGAAACACCGAGGTCTAAATATTTTAAGTCCCACAGTCTGTGTTAAACTACATGATGTTACCCCCAGACTGCAACAGACTCCTCCTTCCGCCGCAGATACCTTCTTCTGCAACGCAACAGACAAGCTAGCCTAACTGAAAAATCTGACTTCCGGCTGAGCTTTCAACGTAAAACATTTATTAACGCCGATGTTTGACATTTCTTGAGCAGAGACAAAATAAAAGCCAAATTAGGAAGCATACTTTTATCAAATACACATGAGGTTGTTTACTGGTCAAGATATTTACTGACAAACTCTTTTAATTCAAACTGATAACGTCCCCGCTTTTATCTTGAATGTGCGGGCGCTTAACCGCCATCCTGACAGTACCTGGCTAACTTGACGAACTTTACCTCCCGGGTCCATAAACCTAAACACGGGCAACAGACTGTCCCAAATTAAGTTTGGCCTGTACTTCACCTAGGCTACAAGGAAGTTACACACAAACCCTACTCTTGTGACTCTGTTTTAGAAATCCCTCATATATTTTTAGATGTAGGCCATGTTTAGTCTTATATTTATCCATCTGCAGCGTCTGGAAACATTCAGAGCATGGGAGGAGTCGCTTTAACTTCTGAATAAATATTCCCAAATAAATATTTTGACGAGAAGATATGAACACAGCTGTGTTTGGAGGAACGTTATTGTTACGCTCGGCCTGCTACAGCAGCAGCAACACGGGGAATTAGTTCGATAACAGTCAGTATGACCTCAAACTAAGGATTATCATTCTGCTGCAGGTCTTTAAAATGTCATGGGCAACATACTGTAATGGTTATTGCAACTGAAAGGCAGCAGGGGAAATCAAAAGTAGTAAAGGATTTTCATAAACGCAATATAATCTCAAAATGAAAAGAGGGAGGCATAACTGTCTGCAATAGAACCTTTTCAGATGAGATTAGAAATCACAGATGCATGCTGCACCAGGTCAGTATAAATCCTGGCAGAGAGAGTAAAAACATAGTAGCTCCTGATAACATCTGAACGCCAACAACCTGATGAGAAACTGGAGCACACATTTTCGCAATATTACTCCCAGCGGATGAGAGCCCTTTAATTTAGCAATTAATTTTAGATATAAGTAGCAGTCTGCTTCCATCTAGTGGCAATCTGATAGAAGACAAGTTAGAGCCCAAATATATCTAGCAACATATGCAATCAAATGAGGTTCTTGTTGAATAAAGCTGTTATATTAGTACAGTTATGTAGCGATATTAGTAGTAAAGCTACAAAAACAGATTTTCTTTGTAGTAACAATGGCTTTTATTTCCCAAAGCAAGGCTGCTTTGACTTTTGAAATTACAAACTGCAGACCCTTGTAAAGCATGTTAGAAAAAAAATATAATAATAAGGCAATGTTTTACTTGGGCAAATAACCACCAAAGGTAAACAGTTACAGAACATATTAAAATTGTGATATTCACATCATAAAAGTCCAACTATCTGATTTTTCTTTAGAAATTGTTTGAAATGTTTCTTCGTCTGCCTTATCAAAAGAGAGCATGTACTCAAAAAAACATGAACCAAAAAAACAACAAAAAAAAGTCGTTCTACTGGACTTGATAAAATGTCAACAGACAAATATTCTGCCCCTTAAAAATGTGTTAAAAATGTAAAAAGGAAAAAAAGAACCTGAGCAAAATGAATAGGTGAAACTGGAGGATGACATTGTATTTCATTGTCCAAGTACTTGTACTCTTTGCTATGACAATATAGTTGAATTTAATTCAAATGATGAACATGTGGTTGATGGTTAATGGACTTCTAACGATGCAGACTAAACTCTGGCACGTACAAAAACAGCCAAGACAGCCAACAGCCAAATGTTTAAGATTCAGGAATAAAAGATGAATAAGAACTGGTTAATTTGAATGAGACTTTAACGCACTGTAACACACAGGGAGCATTCTAAAGAGCAATGATTAAATAACATAGAAGGAAACATTTGGCCAGCTGAGAAACCTCGCTGAAAATAAAAGAAAACGCACTCAAGGAGAGCATAATTATGATGTTAAACAATCCCTTCATTTGTCAGTTATTTCTAAAGTCCAAATGACACAGTTACTATTTACTACAGCAGTCCATTAACAGTAGACATGTGTATTAGCTTCAAGCTGCTTGAGGACACCAACCCTTGCCTATTATTTACAGTTTTCCCTTTTTAAAATCAGTGGTACATTGAGGTTGGAGTAAAGGTTTGTGAGGGGAATTCCTCGTGTAGTAGACACATTTTTGTCTGACATGCAGGCACAGATGTATAGTACAGTGCCACTCACTCTGGCTACGCCATCCTCCCCTCAAGCACAGCCCTAAAAGAAATCTCTCGTGTGCTCACACCATACAGTGGCATTGATTAAATTGTGACCTGTTCATTTTTTACTGTCCATCGTCCTCTCTGTTCCACTCTTCCGTTAACTTCTGCACAAATTCCTCTTTTGTTCTTTGGCGGCGATCTTGACAGAGGTACATGTGTCTTGGAGTGTTTAAACTCTGTCATCTGTAAAGAAGAAAAAAACGTGTTGTACGTTTGTAATGAGGCAGATTATCGTCCTATAGAGCACGTTTTGAGGGTATCATAAAAGTAAATATCTGTTGCTCTCACCGGTGGACGCTGCAGTGTGCTGCCTGGCACTCTTGACTTGCAGGAAGATGGTGTAGGTGTCATAGGCAAACAGCAGACCAGCGATCAAACCAAATACCTATGAAACAACAACTCAGGATCAGAAACACAATAATAATGAAATTCAGTGGTCAAAGAAAAACACCTGACAGTTGGTTAATGCAAAAAAAGTAATAGAAATACTGTAATGTACTCGTAATAAATCTCCATGTTACAGAGCTAAAGCCAAGTGCAGACTACAAGACTTTTAAAATTGCTGTGCTGCTCACACCAGCAGACATTTTTAGTCCAACACTGCCATGTTGACTTGAGAGTGCAAACTACATAACTGATCTCAGACAAGATTATTCCACTTTGAGAAATCCACAACAGGAGAAATGACTGTGATATTCAACAGTCACTCTGGGTCAAATTGGGGTCAGTTGTTCAGGTGCAGATGTGACACATTCAGGGTTCGTACAGAGTAAAATTTAAGCTTAAACTTATACTTGACATTCTATTTATTATAAAACCACTACAGCCTTCACTCTTTTGATATTGTGTTACTGCATTTACCTCAGTATTCAAGTGAGACATCAACCAATCGATCTGCTGGACCTGCTCCACTGTCATTCTCTGTCTCTACTGGTTGGGGGTGGCTTGTGTATGATCTGTGCATTTTTGATGTTACTCCATCTCCTTTTCATTTCCCATGAAGCTCGATTAATGATTTACATTGCATTCATAATAGAATTAGTGGTTGTATGATGCACTACTTTCATTTGGTACTGTGGTGTGTGTGTGTGTGTGTGTGTGTCCACTGCCTCCGGTTTCCCGTGCACTCTAAATGGACACCACTCTTTTCTCGTCTCAGATTCATCTCCAAGGTGCTCCAACTACAAGTGCATCCTGTTTTTGGCTATGATAAAAATCAGACCTGTTTGAAAACAGCTCACGGCGAGGCGAAGACATGTCTGAACCGCTTTAACCAAAGGACCAACTTGGTGTCATCTTGGGAGGTTTTTGTCTCAGATCTAAGCAATGTGTTTAAGACAGGCAAATTGTGGCAAACGTCTTGTAGTCTGCACTCGACTTAAACAGGAAGGAAGCATGAGATATGAATTGAGATGACAATATTACGCCATACTGATTGACTGCCTTCCATGAGAGTTTGTGTTTGGTTTTCACACCTACTATACGACTCATTTATAGAGAACGGTTGCCAAAACAAACAATAAAACTTGCATATGAACAGTTTTAGCATTCAGTACACGGTGGCTTAACTGACCCCGCCTGCGATACGAGCACCGTCCCCAGCCCCTCCAATCACACAGATCAGAGAAGTGATGATGTAAAGGACGGCGCCAATACCAGCACGGAAAAGATCCTGCACAAAAAGAGAGAAGCAGAAACTGAAGCATTGTGCAACTGTGCAAATATGTGTGTCAGTGTTTGTGTGTGCGCTTGCTGTAAGACACGAAGAGGACTCACGGTCCAGACCCAGTTGACCACTAGGATCTGCTTGTCCATCTCCATCATGAAGATGCCGAAGAAGACCATGGCAAAGATCATCTCGCAGATGGCCACAGCGGAGTAGCCTCCATACAGAGATGAAGCGTAGCAGATGATGATAATGAAACTGATGAGCTAAGATTGATCAAAGTGAAAAGAGGGGGTGGGGGGAAGGAATAAACAGAGAGATTACTGATTTTCACCTCAGAAAGGTTAAGATATGTCATAATACTTCAGGGTTACGCCAAAAAACTAACGGAAGCTGCCTAAATTCCTTCCCTCTGTTGGAGGGGCTTGATAAAACAACATATAGCTCAGCTGAGAGAGGACTAATCATCTCAGTGCTTAGTAACAGAAAAAGATCTGTGTCCACTCAACAGCCAAGGTCAGTCAGACAGTAAATCACTCCAACAAAACCATCATTGTTTCATTCAGAGCTTACAATTCAACATCCACAGAATAATAACCATTTTTGCTGAGAAAAAATATTTTCTACACAAAAATACTGTTAGAGTGAGACAACTGGATGGATTACAATGCACTCTGTCAGTCAGTCTGTCTATCACACGCTGCTCTCTTCTTAGATTTACGGCACGTGTTTGTTCCATCCAGATCATATTTTTCCATATGAGGGAAAGCAGTCAGCGTGCATTCTTCTCAGTCCATTCCACTGAAATGCTGCCAATGTGGAGAAATCATAAACTCAGGCAGCCCACGGCCCTGAATATCAGCCTTTTTTTCTCCCTCAATACCGCTATTGTTGCTACCGTCAAACTGCGTGGGTAGATGCATTTACACAACATATGACAGCTGTGAAGGAGTGGAAATTTCAAATAGTTACACCTCCTTAAGCCTTTTTAAGCCTAAAAATTAAAATTAAAATTTTACTTGAAGAGACTAAACAGCCCTACAACATAGATTTAGTGTACAAAATCTGCTTAACAACCGTGACATATGTACATTTAAAATTTGTATATACTGGAAAGATTGCACAGCCACTGACAGTACACACTGTGCCAATATACGCTTTAGGACGGCAACTAACGACTCTTTTCCTTATCGATTAATCTGCTGATTAATTTTTTTCAGTTAACAGCTTCTCCAGTCTGAACACTGTAAAGCCCATCAAAAGGTCTTTTTTTGTCTGAACAACAGTCCAAAACCTCAAAGTATTTCATTTACTACAATGTAAAAATCAACAGATGTTCACATTTCAGAAGCTGGAACCATTAAATCTTTGGCATATCAGCTTGAAAAATGAAAAATTACTTAAACGATTATGAAAATAGTTGCCAATAAATATTCTGTTGATCAGCTAATCAATTAATCGACTAATTGTTGCAGTTCTGATACACCTTCATACATACATTTTCTGTCTTTGAAATTTTACAATTTATATTTTGTTTTCCTATTTTTACTCCTCTTACCCTGCATTTCACTGCACATATTGTATCAGCATGTCATAAATAAAACCTCTGAATCTTAAATCTTCTATAAAAGATATAATTAAAGAATTAAATTAGAATAAAAATGATAAACATATGATCCACTGAACTGAAGTCTGGTGTTCTTAGACATTTATCTGCACTGCTTTCTTGTCACAAGTCAAATAATTTATTCTTCTAACGCTTACTAAATAAACTGGAGTCTGACTCTGCTGTGTAATTTAAAAAAGCTTGTCTTGCACATTACAATGTTTTATTCTCAGACACAGACAACTTGGAGGCGAGTGTCAAATCACGGCCGCCTATATGATACACACATGATGTAACTTACTCAACACCAGCCCTACATCTGTCACTACTGCTTCCCCTCCCCTCCCCTCATCCGCAACTGTTACACAAACGCGCAGCCAGTCAGATGCATCAGTAGTTCATGTGTTCTCGAGACTGGCACAGGCTGCCTCTGTAGAGTAGCAGGGGTGGCCGAGGCCAAGGTCCTACACAAAAGAGGCTCTATTCAGGCCAGAGCCGGCTGCTCTGAGGGCAGCGGCTACTGAGCAGACCGTCACACAGAGAAACACCCACTACACAAGAGTCCCTCAGAACAAGAAAGGCTGCGAGATGTTGACACCTTTATGTTTTCCACACAGCGACAGATCTGTTTGCATGGGTCAGCTTTAAAAGACCCCAACTAGGATCCATTCACATCAGTATAATGAGCTGCTCTTTTAAACTGACTGGAGGGAAAATTGTCGTGAATGCTTGCTTGGCTAATTATAGTCAGCAGCAACATGAGAGCCAAGAGCTAGTCCGCGGTACAGAGGCACACCAAACAGCAACAGTTGCTAGGGAAGTCACTTACATTTTGGGGAGTTCTGCAGCACTTGCTGTGACCCACTTAAGTGTATACCATGTGTGTCTAGAGTAAGATGGAAAGTTAACTTTCATTTCCAGTTCACTCATTTACTCAACCTTTATTCTCCTCCCTTTTCTGTTGATAAAAAGGAGATAACCTAAAAAATGGTTTCCAGTCATAGGACAATGTCATATTCATAATATTAGCAGCAGGGTGAAAGATCAGCTCAGTGCATGACTCATCCTGACTTATCGCTACTGGCTTAACTGTGCCGCCACATGACAAACAGAAATTTGCGCTACACGGGTGTGTGACTATGATCTGTATGTTGTTCTGTAGCTTCAAACATGTTCAAGTATGGTCACGCCTCTGACAGCAGAATAAAAGACAAAACAAAATACATGTAATTTGGCGAGGCATGATGGAAAGCTTGCTGTCAACAGTTGCTGACAGTGCTTAAAAAGGACTTTTATTCCTTTTGACTTTTGGCTTATCCGCTGGAAGATCTGCACCTCAGTAATCCCAGCTGCTGGGGTTAAATACCCTATTTCCTATTAGACTGGGCAGTAATTACATATCTCTTCCTGTTTCGCTCCCACAGCCCTCTCCCTGCACTGTAAACTACTTCAGATATCCACCGTCAGAGGTGACTTCCTTCAGTTTACCAGGCTCCAGTAAAGACGTGAGTGAGAGAGGAAACAACAAACAACTGAGTGTATCCAGTGAAGCATGAAGCTATCCGTGAATGGCGCACCAGAGATGTGTGCTAAGCACACATTCTTTGTTCCCGGGACCAAACTTCACACACACAGGCTGGAATTTCCATTACCTCTGATGAGAGAAAAAAAAAAATAGTTTACAGTGGGTGGACCGCTGACCACCAACATCTGAGAGCCTGCTTTATAATGAGCCCATTGAGTTATGAGAGCAAAGCCTTTTTTATTTTATTTTTTTTTAATCAGTGATAAAAAGCACTTTCCTCACTTTTAAAGACTGGAAAAGCAATAACACAGTAGTACAGTAAATGTTTCAGTACCCTGTAAGCTACTGTGAGATATGTGGTAATGCTCCATTGCATGTGCCTGGTGCGAAGGGGATTAAAAAAAAATTTAACTTTTTTTTTTTTTTTAAATGCAGAACTAAAAGAATTTAAGGTCACGTGTTAAGAGAACAGACCACTGTGAAATGCAAACAAAGGCAATCATGTGGAAAACAGTGGCCAGTGACAGCATGAATAAAAGAAGTCTTCCCAGACAGGATGTGATTGTACCTTGCAAGGAAGTGGGACACTTAAAACCACACACCTAACATACTCATCATTATTGTACTTAAGTGCTGCTCTGATGTTTCTATTCCTGCCCCTGTAGGTGTATATATTCCTGTTAATTAGAGCCAGATGTGCAAAGACATAAAGTGGTGAAAGAACTCACTTTATGAGCCTTTATACTACTAGGAATGTGATATACATTGCATTTTCTCTTCACCATATTTGGGCTACTACTTCTCTGCCTACAAATAGTATGCAGCCTGTGGTAAAGAGTAGAAAAGAAGATGCCACTGGGTCAAGTTAACCCACATGACCTTTCATCTGCCATTAACTCTCAGCATTTGGCTCTTTGGTGCCAAATGAGACAACAGTGGAGCACAAGTGACAGGTGGAAACCCTTAACCTCTGTCCATGATCCCTCAACCCCCCCTACACCGCATGCTTTTCATACACTGACTAGACTGCCTCTCAAAGTGTGAGACAGCACAGCTTTAAAGAAGAAAACAGAGGAAATTGGTGAGAGACATTAAAATGACACATGCTACATTAGAACAAAATGTTATTTGGCTGGGATAACTCTCTCTCTATCTAGCCTAGCGAGAAAAATCAATGTAGGCTACATTAACCCACTGAAATATTGATTAGTTGCAGGCTACTTTAGCACACATCACATACAGCATATTATAACCAGTTTTGTAAGCAGTTGTAAGCATTCACAACAGAGCTGCACAGTAGCTAAAAGATACATGTTAGCTTGAACTTACTATTTCAGCGGCGAGGATGAACCCTTTCTGGGTCCTCACGTAACTTTTCAGCTTCTCCAGGCAGTTAGCACCGGGGTTGGACGACGTTGTATCAGCCATTCTTTAATAACTAACTTTTTATACCGACTGTATTGTATTAGAGTCTTATCGCCACTCGCAACCGACGAACAGCTGTTTGAATAAACAAACTTGTGTTCTTGAGAACAGCCCGTGTTGGTCGCTACTCCTGCTCAAGCTAGCAACAAGTTCGTAGAAGGAGGGAGGAGGATGAATCAACGTCTCCGGTGAAAAATCTCGCTGAAATATACCCTGGTGGAGCTCAGTCACGACGGCAGAAACTCTGGTGTCTGGAGGAAGGAGTGGCTGAGCTGAGGAGCTGACAGTGTATGTGGGGCGGTAGCTTTCACTTATCTCAAGGGGGAGCTGCAGTTGGCGCTCTGGAACCGCTGAGCCGAGCTGCAGTCGTGCTGCCTTCAGGTGCTCCTCAGAAACTCCTTGTAAGACCTGTTGCAAAAGTGGTGGCTGATGTTTTATCTAGCTACTAGCCCAGTTACTGCTTTGTTTGTCCGGCGTGCCCCCACAACCCTATCAGATGGGCCTAACTAACCCTTTATTATATCGTTTTGATAGAAGGGATGCTTTATGCTGTTGTTCAATGGTATTTTTTTTTTTTTGTAGTTTTGGCCAAGTTTGCATTTGCACTTTATACTTTGGAGTGACATAAACACCATTTGTGACATTCGACCATTTACAGTAAGCTTTTTGTTGTCCTTTTTCCAACTGGTCTTTCTGCAGTCTTAATCAATTTACAGTTGACTCAGCTTGGTGGGAAACTGAGGCATGTCTTGTGCAGTCAGACTACCATAGCTGGTAAATTATTGTGACAATAACTATAAAGAGCAGCATCATACATGTTGATTTTTCTCCTAACATACAAAGATGTGGCTTTATATTATCAAATCATAATTTATATTTTTTCAAATGAGCTGAGCTTCACAATTTTCCACGTAGCCATGGATTCATCATTAATCCATGGATTAATCTGATGATTCTTTTCTCAATCAGTGGATTGATTTAGTTTGTAAAAATCCAGAAAATAGTCAGAAATGCGGCTACAATGCTTATTTTGTCCAATAATTTGCACAAAATTCAAAATTATTAAAAATAAATGAAAATATTTAAAATGATTAAAAGCAGCAAATCCTCACATCTGTGAAGCTGGAACCATGAAAATGTGTTTTTGCATGAAACATGTTTGTATGTTTTGTATGTAAAAATCTTAATTTGTAAAGTAACTAGTAACTAAAGCTGTCAAATAAATGTAGTGAAATAGAAAGTACAATATTTTTAATCTAACAATGTATCATAATTTATAAAATGATTATATGTTTTGTATGAAAAATATTAATCTGAAAAGTAACTATAGCGTAAAATGTGGAGTGAAAAGTACAATATTTGAGTCTGAATTATGTAATGAAGTAGAATAAAGTAGCATGGAAATACTCAAGTAAAGTACAAGTACATCAAAAGTGTACTTACTACAGCCCACCATTGTTCATGAGCTGATACCTCCAGTTGTTCATATTCATTCAACTCAGAATCGTGGTATTTCTAATTGGAGGAGGATTTACAAGCCAGTTGTGGCTGTGATTCATGCAGCTGGTGATAAATAGCTTACTGTACACACAGACTGTAAAAAGACAGGATTAGCTTTGGCAACTACAGTTATACTATTAGACCTGCACAGGGCTCTACCTTTGTGTGCACAGGCCAAACCATGGAAGTATTACATTACAACACATGATCATCCTAAATTACTATATGTGTATTATATCGATTCTGAGGTCTCTGTAGAAACATTACCCGTTCTATGATAGTCATTAGACTACTTTAATTGTATTTTACACTTAAATTTAATTGTCCATTAACTGCAAAAAGGGAAACAAATAATCAATTCAAATGAATTAACTTATGAACTCAAAGTCAGTTTGGGACCGCTGCTGTGTCTACAATGCATTTTGCAGTAGTAACGTGCTCAGTCTGTCTCTTAACTCTCGGTCTTCCTTGCATTATTTATATGGACAAGTATTTTAAATTGTGACATAAACTCTCAGATTTAGCTAAATGAGGGGAGGTGACTGAGGAAAACACTTCAGTTGATACCCTCCCCCGAACCAGTAGGGAGTGCCATGCAGAGTCAACTAACCTGCATACTGGCCCACAGCCTGCCGGAAAAGCTGCTGTACTGAGAAATATAGGCCAGCTACAGAAATATCTAAACGCAATCTGAATTTTAGAGCTCTCTATTAAAACTGTAGGCTGCTATCACTAAATAGACCGAGCTTGTTCACCTTTATCTGTGTTGCTTTGCTGTCTTTTGAACACAGTTTATTGTAGAATAGCAGTGTTTACTTTTTAACTAATTTTCTGCTACAACTTCATATACAAATTCATAAAACTGATTATTAACATTTTGAAACATACTTTTAGTGAAACCAACTCAGTCAAGTAAACGAAAAGACAACTTCTATGAACAGAAGTACACATTTTAACCTTCAACAGAATAATTTCAAGTTTATTTCATTTAGTTTCACATGGATCCCATATAATAAGAATACAGCAGAATTCTGGAGAGTCTTGGATTTTTTTTTTCTCTGACTTGTCATTATCATAAATACTAATATGAATACATCATAGACAATAAACACAGCACTATCCCAAAGGCGTAGAGTATCACAAGACATCATTCACCACTAACAACAGAGTATATTTCATTTCAGCATATTTATAAGAGCTACAGTGAAAGAGAGAGAGACAGAGAGAGAAAAAAACAGAGGTGGGGGCACTAGAGGAAGAGAGAAAGCCAGGTGCTTCTACACCGCCTGAATCAAAGAACCCTGATTAAAAAAAAAAAAAAAAAGAGTGAATCCAAGGCTGTGCAATGGATTGATATACTGGAGATGGACAACAGCTCATCCTGATGAGGACTGGGGAAGCAAAACTACCATTCAAGACACATCTTGTACCATTTGGCAAACACGATCTTGTATATCCAAACAGAGGACTGGCAGTAGGACAGGTGTATTAATATCTGGAAAGAAGTAATTATTGCAGCACTTACTTTGTGCTTTGAGTAGAATATAGCAGAGCTGCGGTATGTGCTGTGCAGTAACCACTACCACGGCATTACTGTGTAGTCTAACTTGCCTGCAGCTTTGAGTCTCAGCCTCTCAAATATGTTTAGGGATGCGTTAGGATATAAGGATGCATGCAGTAAATTTGCTTCAGAAAGAGACGAGATAAGAAAGGATTGAGGATGCAGGAGAAGTATATATGGAGACATATTGTTCAGGCGGCCTCATAATAGTATGTGTTTACTATGGCATAACCAAGGTCTTTAAAGTTTAGTATACTTTATTCTCATTTACCTACAGTTCTTGTTAACGTGAGTATGTACGTCACTGATTACAGTGTGATAGAAACACCAGTTAAAAAACTATATGACTCTGTCTTACAACTTTCTGGACCACATGAAAGGCGATCAAACAGGACGAGGTTCATTGACAATTAACATTTTGATGCCGTTACATAAATCCGAACAAATAAACAAACACACGTTGCTAAAACTTTTGTTCACTGTCCTGATTCACAATTTTCATACTTATAGCACACTATAGCAGTTTCCGAAACAGCACATAAGAGATTCTACCATGCTCACTAATTTTCTTAACCCTATATGCAATGTTTCAATTTTATATGTCAGGATTTAAAATATTCTGTGTATTACAAGAGTTCATCCTTGCTTCCTTGCAATGTTTGATGGAAAAATATATATAAAAACATAAATGAAGCTGAAACAACCTACTTAAAACCCACTCCTATCATCGATTCACTGTTATTACTAAACATGAATCTTTCTCTGCTCACTTTTCATATCAATAACTCTCTTCTTTCAGTATTTGCCATGATACCTTCAGCAGCCTTTACCCCGATTATTAAATCCTGTCAATTATGCTGATCAAATGAAAAAAACATAATGAGAAAATGAAAATAAAAAGATGTTCATAGATTCTGAGATGGAGAAATAAAAACATCATTGTGGTATGAATAATTTAAGGGAATTGAAGGGCAAAGGCTAAACTATGTGAGCTCCTAAACAGAACCAAAGTAAATGCAATTGAATAACTCTGTGCTCAACATTTGTTGTATAACAACTTATATGGAGTGCACAATTATTCAGCTGTCTACATATAATCATATATATCAGCATGTTGATATTTACACAGCACAGACAAATACATTCTCCCAAGTTAAATATTACTACAATTTTTTTTCCTTCATAAATGTAAGTCATTACAAGATTTCTCTTAAATGTTCGTCAATGAATGTTTTGGTATTTGTATTCAAGTTTTTCTCGTATAACCAAACAGACAACCCACTGTTGTCTTCTACAGTAAATACATCACGAGAATAAACATCATGTTACAGCAAAGACCCCCCCACCCCCACCCCCTCCTTTTGTTACCCCCCACATCCTGCTCCCCAGTGGTGTTCCCCCTCCCCAGGCCCCACCAGTTTCTGCCCTCCATGCCTCCCTCCCTCTGCCTGTCAACTCACAGATACACAAACAGACAAACAGAGGAGTGTGGAAACGCAGGTGGTGGTCGAGAGCCACCCTCCGAAATCACAAGGTCACTCTGGGGAGAGGAAAAAGGTAGAGAGGTGAGAGACAGAGGCAAGGAAAATATTCAAACAAAGCAAACGTGACATCACATGAATCACATGTTGACTATATAAACAAAGCTATGGCTCAACAAATATTAAATATTAAAAGCTGAAACTGACACTTTTGAAATTACTTTCGAAGTTGCACCTCCTCTGTGATGATATTCAGTAAATATTAAGTAGCCATAGTCATGCCAGAAAATGACAATGGCACTGTATATATGTATATGTAATATGCTGTTAGGTAATATGTGTGTTATAGTGTTATATTGTATAAACAAAGTAAATATGTGGTACAAGTTATTAAAGCAAGGACACAAACTGAAATTTAAAGCCCCTAAAAAATTGGTTTCAAATCTTATGTATTTCTCTAGAACATTAAATATTCATGATTAAATAAGCAACAAGCAAAGTTGAAGTTCAGAAAAAAACAAAACAACCCCAAGTGCTGAAATCTGATTGGTGCATGAAGATACGTGACATCCTCTTTTTCCCCATTGAGCTCCTCCCACTTGAAACCAGCAAGAAGAGCAAAGCGCAAAACCCAAAAAATGGAAACTGTTCAAATTTTGGCAGAAAATGTTGTGTTCATGTAGGATGCTAACGCTCATGGTAAAAAGCTGATTGAGAAAATAGTTGTGTTTTTTAGGGCCATTAAACTATAACTGAACCAACAGGTAAGAAGTCATAAAAGGAGACAGGATTTAGCCACACTGCAGGTATTAAGTATAAAGAGCAGATTAAAAAACATAAGTAAAAAGCAGTATCTTCCACAGTGAACCCTAACCAATGATGGTAAAGGCTTTGATGAGTGAGTGCAGTTTTAGGTGATTAGGCAGAGTATTCTACAGCCTCAGAGCTTTACACCAAAAAGCTCTTTCACCCATAGTTTTAAGACTGTTCCAGGGTTTCTGGGGCGTAGAGCAGGTGAGTGCATATAGCTGGATGAGATCACAGAGTTACTGTACAAGGGGGGCTGTACCATGGACTGCTTTGCAAGTCAGACCTTTGGTACACCATCCTTATCACGCAACAATGTCATGCCCCATCCACCTTTGCTACTGAAACATAATTTGTGTCAATGAACAACCATTGCTGTCATCTTTCTGGAGAGGACAGTCATCATTTGCACAACTGGAAATGAGAGCTCGCTTGTATGGGTTGTTTTAGGATAGGTTCAGTGACAGAAGAATAACTATTTTAATATATAGTACATGTGGGCTTGTGAGTAGGGTTTTAAGACAGACTTGAAAAAATGTCAACTGTTCTTTTAAGCCATCTGAACAAACAACCAATGCTGTTTTTCTGGAGTTTGTGAGATTGTAGAGATGTCAGGTCAGGTTGTTTCCTTTGCTGCAAGCTACTGTCAATTTTAGGAAGTTAACTGTGCATCATCAGATTTTGTGAAAATGTACGTTTGTGTGTCTTCTGCATAGAGATAGAACCCCGCCCATACTTTCTGATCATGTGCCCCAGAAATAGCAATCAAAAGGCACCTACTGGACTAAAATATTGACATTAATGTTAAGTTGATATCCAGCAGATATCATTGTAAGCCTCATGAATACCGCCATTACACAGTTAACCCTTAAATTGTGCTTAAAATTAAAGATTAGTTTATACATACAATAATGTGATCTATTTAAACCTATTCTAACCAGTTGATACGTTCTACATATGCTTATACTCACCATCCTGCAGCTGTGGTTTGGCTGGACAGGCTCACATTTGATTAGAGTAGGAGGTGGGCTGCTGCTCATAGCCCTGGCTGTAACCTCCCTCCTCAGTGTAGCCTCCCTGCTGGCCGTACTCTGGCTGGTACCCTCCCTGGGAGCCGGCGTAGGGGTCCTGTTGACCGTAGCCTGCCTGACCAAAGGAATCGGGGGCGGGCTGCTTTTCCTGCGATGGGACGTATGTTCCAGAGAAGGCAGCCATCCAGCCGGTCTCCTTGAACACAAACCACAGGTTTCCTATCCACAGGATCATGTTGATGAAGCCAAAAGCCTGTGGAGCAGAGAGGTATACGATTAGTGATTCTGTTCTCGTATCAACTCTTTATATAGTTTTGTTCAGTATGAAGCATCTGGGACCTACCACAGAGGTGTTGAGGCCAGAGACCTTGGGGTCGTAGACCTCACGGCAGCGATTCTCTTGTTCGTCACAGGCTGAGATGAGAGTGATGACCCTCTCTGGATCGGTGGCTGTTTTCACATCTGACAAGCCTTTAGCCCAAGCACATGCGGACACCAGCCACATGAAGGCAAATACCGCGGACACAACAAAGTCCTGGGGATCAACAAGACAACATGATCATTTTTACTACAAGCAACAATAGCTAGATATTAATTGTACCACCAGTTGTAGGACTTGACAGGATGCCAAGAAGGTGTAAGGCATAGATGAACTCACAATCTGGGCCCCCTTGCAGTTTTCACGGTACTTCTCCAGTATGAAACAGTATACAGCGAGGGCTCCCATAGAGTAGAGGAAGGAAAAGACGCCGATGGTGACAAAGAACTCAGCTGAGGAGGAGTAATCCCCGACCAGGAACAGACGTTCGGGGTTCCCTCCCTTACAGGTGGGGGCATCAAAGTAAACCTGATGGAGCCTAAGAACAGCGACACAAATAGTGCAAGCTAAGATAGAATATGCAGCTACAGCCAGGGGACATTAGCTTAGCTTAGCATAATGACTGGAAACGGGGAAACATCTAGCCTGGCTCTGTCCAAATGTGACAAAATCCACCTACCAACACCTCTAAAGTTCACTAATGAATATGTTATATTTATTTAATTTGTATACAAACAAAAGTGCAAAAACGTCACATTGTACATGGGGGTTATCTGCTGGTCCCGGGGCCAAGAAATAGTCCAGCACAACCCCCAGTAAATGCACAACTTGTTGTTTTTACTCTTTTGTGGGCTTTTTTAAAGGTTTTGAACAGAGCCAGGCTAGCTGTTTCCCCGTTTCCAGCCTTTATGCTAAGATAAGCTAATCACCTACCTGCTGTAGCCTCATATTCAGCATACAGACATGTGTATCAATGTGGTATCGATCTTCTAATCTAAATCTTGGCAAGAAAGCGAGTGAGTGCTAAGTGTATTTCCCAAAATGTTGAACTATTCCTTTAATCAAAGGCACTTGTTCTAGAAAATGTCCTATTATAATCACTCTGATTTAGGCTAATGAGCTTGTTTACTAAGCTAATGATTTTATAAATTAGGGATCTAGGCCTATATTTGCTAATTCCTTGCAAAGGTGAAACTAATTTATTAAATTTATATATTTTATATATACATTATACTATAATAAATGAATGAAATCGTACATTTTTTTAAAATCAGATCTTAGTGCGCTATTACATACTAATTGGCATTACCATCAATAAGATTAACTGGCTCCTGAGTGATTTATTTTTAGGTGCGTACTGAATGTGTATTTACAGCCTACAGAATACGTACCTGAACGGATATTCAAATTCTACTTCTATGCCTAGGTCACTCTCTGACCGGTTTTTACACTCCACGCTCATCTTGAACATGCCAGAGTAACTGCCACATGTCGAGAAGGCGAAGATTGCAAAGATCTGCGGGAGAAAGAGGAAGTGAAACACTGTGAAAATCGGACAACACACACCCAGTGACCGTTTGACATCTCACAGATAAACTGTGAAAAAGAACACAGTATACACTAAGTTAATATTTTAAATCACACTTTTCCTCCATGACTGGCTAATCACATACTGTATTCAACAGTACTCCAGTTTAGCTGGATAATCTCACCGTGTAAACAAAAGAGCTCCAGTGTAAAACAGGTGAACCTGTAATGTCTCAAGCAGACTGGAGCTACACCATTCATGGCAAGCTGCTGAAAAATGCACACAGAATGCAAATCAATGCAGCATTATCACCGGGTTACACAGTGAGGGCTGCACCTGTTGCCATGGTTACCATTACAATTGGTTGATGTGGCTTTTCTGTAGATGTTTTTATTGTATTTTGTGGCAAAACAGTGATTGTGCGTTCGTTCAGAGTCTGTTACTTCAGGTGCACGCAGCTCAGTCTTGTTCTCCAGCTCCCACTCACAGTCGCGTGGACGGCACAAACAGACATGCGTGGAGATAATCTCACGCTCTCTCTCACACACACACACACACACACAGCAGATTAGACAAATCAGACTATTTTTACCACACCCTCCCTATGCTGCAGGCCAGATCCGATTGGATGGAAAATCCAACTATTAATCTGACTGAGGTGCTCTACCATCTGTCACCGAATACTCAGCTGCTACAAGCTACTGCAAAGCCAGTCACAACACACACACTGCTGATAAACAACACAGTTTATTAGAAATTTCAAGCAATAAAAAAGTAATTTGCCATCAAACAAAGAATTTCTACGTTATTATTACAATCTTACTTGGAGCTATGGACACGGATCTTGCAAATCTTGCTTCATTACATGTTTGTGCTTGCATGTCTTGAAATTAAAAGATTATAAGAAAAGGCCTGCAAAATGTGGGTTGTATTTTATGTAGCGATTTCCCTTTAAACCCAAAACAGAATAATAGGATGTAATGCTGCAGCAGCTGTGCAATTAATCAATACCTACAGCATGTGCAGCGTATCATAACTGCAGTGATGACTGTGGTATATTTTAACCTAAAATATACCACACTCATTGTGTTTAGTATAGCTGCCTTATGGCACTACTGTGGCTGTTTTTATTTCTAAGATATATTCCCAGTGTCCATATCACTCAGATACAGTTAGAGATTAAGAGATCATGAGAGGGATCAATATGGAGCGTGACAACATTCAGTGTCCCAGTTGTACATTTGGGGTTTGCTGTCTTCTTCTGCAGAGACATTTAGGAGAAAATGAAAATGCTACCAAGGGCTGGATTCTGTAGTTAAGAATCATCCTGAAGTGATGCAAAGTTATGAGTCAAAGTATTTGGATCACACTGACAAGAAACCAATTGGGGGAGCAGCATATGTATATGTAGAGTTGTTCATACATTCTTGAATAGTTTTACTTTTAGATGGAAAAGTAGCTTTTAAGATTTTTAAGATTTAAGATTATTAGGCTACCTTATCATAACACAAATTACAGAACCTGATGTAAATATAAAATACGCTCAAAATGTAGATCATGTGTGCTGTTAAATCTGTGTGTATTTAAGTGAAGTAACAAGCCTGCTCTATGAGGCTGTACTAAGGCACAGAGGTGAAATGAGCTAAATGCTAAAGTCAGCATGCTAACATGCTCACAATGACAGTGCTAACATGCTGTTGAGCAGGTATAATATTTACCATGTTCACCATCTTAGTTTAGTGCGTTAGCATGCCAACATTTGCTAATTAGCACTAAACATTGCGGCTGTGGGAATGTCATTAGTTTTGCAGGTATTTGATCATAAACCAAAGTACTGATGTTAGATAGATGAAAAGCTAAGGGATCAACAAAGCTCCCCTGAGGGGGACAGTTCATCCTGAGGGGGACATGAATGTTTGTACCAAATTTCATGACAATCCATCCAGTAGATCTTGAGATATAGTCTGGATCAAAGTGGTACACCAACCCACATTGCCACCTCTAGAGCCATGCTGCTAGCACGGCTAAAAACCCAGTAGTGAGAAAAGTGAATCTAAATGGGAGGCGCCACACCACAATTAAGAGTTGTACTTTTATGGTGATAGATGAGTGGAAGGAGGAGTGATGGAGGAGGGAGAGAGGGCCAGCCAGACTGAGAAAAAGAAATGGTGGCACACTGAGTGCTAGGTGCCATGGAAACACTATTGGCAGCATCACAGAGTGAGGAGGCAGAGGCTGGTTTCTACCCCTTCTGGTATGCTGGATGGTTGTCAGCTCTTCTGTGCTGAGAAGATACACAATCTCACACACTCAGACACAAACGATCGGCCTGCTACTGCTTTTCTCCCACTGTCCGTCTGTCTTTCTCTGTAAAAATGGATCCCACACATCAATAAAAATACCAATTGTAGAGCCAGACTGATTCTGGATTTTTGAAGCCGACACTAATAATGATTTCTGAAAGGTAGAAAAATCCATTAACGGTATATCGGGCAATATTCTTTCTTTTTTTTTTTTACGCAAACATTAACATTTTTAGGTGTGGATTTTTTTTTACAGTTGAAAAATAAACTTGTCAGTGCTCTCTGGTGAGCAAACTATGGAGCTTATCTTTGGCATTTCTGTTCTGCAATTTTTTGTTAATTATTGGCCAACATATACGCCACTTCCGATATGTCTGCAATGGACTAATATCGGCTGACATACAGGCCTGGCCAATTCATCTTCCTCTAGTCAATATTCTGTGTTGATATAAAACACTTTAAATTTGACTATTTCATGCTAAAAATATTAAATGATTTCCTGGTTCATATGCACCTAAAAGGAGGGTTAGCAGCTCCTTACATGCCGACATAAAGCCAAAAGCACAAAAGTGCAGAAGCCTTCACCAGAGGCTCTGGAGTAATAACCACAGAGGGTCACCAGTGTCTGAACAGCAAAAGCCCCTGAGCTACAACAAAATCAACAGCTTTTATTACACATTAGGGACTAAAGTGAATAAGACTCTCACAAACAGCCTTTTTATGTTTGCTGGGAATGAGTCAGAAAGTGAAATCTGAATGCAAATGAAATTCCACATAGCAGTGCCCATCCTGTAGCGGTAGAGGAAGGCAGGAGACAGTTTATGGTCTCTATATTTGGGAACTCAATGTCTTCCAACATCCATCAAATCTATGCTTTGTCAGCACTATTCCCCAGAGACAGAGGAGGGGTGGGGGGCTGGATAATGGGGGGAGGGTGGCAAAGCTACATGAGTCACACATACAGAATGCTGTTTAAATCTCACACATGTTGCAAAAATGGTGCTCAGAAGCTTTCGCAAGTAATTTTCATCATCAAATGCAGATCTCACATCCTCAACCCACAGACTTCACTGGTCTCAACTGATCCAATCCATTTCCATTTACTCTCATCTCTCTTATTCAAATATGTGAATATGAACACTGCTGACAAACAGCATATCGCCACACACTAACAGCAACAAAAAGCCAAAAAAGGTTTGATTCTATTACACAGAAGCATCTTTTTCATCGCTGCCTGTTTCCACTGAAAGGGGGGTGGCTCCTCTCTACCTTCCTAAAAAACACTGTGTTGCTGGTTCTGCATGCCCAAATTAATCCAGAAAAGGCAGCAGCTCCAGCAGCTCCTCCTCTAGTCTGACGCTGAGGCACGCAGGCTCTCTGACAGATGATTCATGGACCCTGGCCTCTTGAGCAAGGCTCCTGATTGGTGGTTGTGCTTGCTGTGACCCAGGGAGGCAGCGATGAGGTGCTGGCACGCTCACACAGCTCCAGGGAAGGACTACAGAGTCACGCAGTACACTCATGCCTCTGACTGTTCTCTGGCATATCTGCAGAGCCCATTACAGTGTGGGTCTCTGTCAGAGCTGCTTTGGCACGCACGTTTTCATCTGGCTTGTGTTAAGGGTGTTCTAATACTGAGGATCAGGGTGTGTAGCTAAGAATTATGGGACCCATGTGCAGGAAGGGCACCCCCTCCTTAATATCCTTCTCATCTACCCTCCCAAAATGTACACATAATTACGCTGCATGCATATATTTAATCATCAATCATCAGGAACATGGAGCTAATTAAAATGATTGGGGCAGCAACTAACATTTATTTAATCTGCCAATTATTTTCTTGATTAATCAAGAAGAGAAAAAAGCCTGTTATGATTTTCCACAGCCCAAGGTGACCTTCTCAGATTGCTTGTTTAGTTAGAGCATCAATCCAAATACCAAAGATATTCAGTTTACTATCATACATGACAAAGAAAAGCATCAGATCCTCACATCTGAGAAAACAGAACGATAATTTGTTGGGCCTTTCTGCTTAAAAAATGACAAAAATGATTAATCAATTGCCAAAATAGTTGCTGAACATTTTTCTGTCCATCAGTTTACCAATTAATCAACTAATCGTTTTGGCACTAACTGGCTGCCGTAAGCTTAACCACAAACCAGAACCAGCTAGAAACTGTTCATAACATCACATCAGGGTTTAACAAAACATAACACAACATCAGAAAAGACACACATTTAAGAGGCCCAGCTGCGGGACCTGCATGGGTAATTAACACCACTATTCCTACCACTGTGGTGCCCCAGCTGCAGAGAGGCACCACTGTTAACCCTGCAGCCTCTTCAGTATATGAGCATGGTGCTGTTGCTGATAGAGGACAATGTGTGGATGACAACACATTATATGAAGATATCTTTGACTGTAGGACAATATCCTTTATGTCAAATCTTCTTAAAAACTTCTAATAAATGTTCTTGGATACATCAACGTGAGTGGAACTAGGGTTGCAACCAACAATTAGTTTCATTATCCATTAATCTGCCGATTATTTTCTCGTTTAATCGATTAATCCTTTGGGAAAATGGTGAAAAATGCTCGTCACAACTGAGCAAAGCCAGAGTTGATGTCATCATATTGGTTGTTTTGTGCGACCAACAGACCAAACCCCAAAGATAATCAGTTTACGGTCAAATAGGACAAAGAAAAGCAGTAAATCCTCACAATGGAGAAGCTGGATCCAGGAAATGTTTGGCATTTTTGGCTTGCTAATTGATTAATCACGTAATTGTTTCAACCCTAAATGGAACTGGATGAATTTATCAGTGAAAATCTCTATTTTCAAATTTATAGACAGGGTACAATGTCTTAAGTAGGCCCTGTTAATGTAGCCCCCCCCTCCCTCCTAAAAATACAGCAAAATAAAACAAAACAAAAAAAAAACCCTGTCTCCTTAAGATGGAGAAATGTTATAATCTTTGAGCTAAATGAAATAATTCATTAAATCTATTTATGCTGCTCTCTTCATAGATAAACTAATAAAGGAATAGTTTGCTGGCTCCATTATCTGGTGGAGGAGACTGAGCACATGAAACAGATGTAGTAAGCTGCACATAGTATGCAGAGGTCATGTACTCTGAGAAGGATTTGACAAATTGTCATCATATTCCTTGGTGGACTGACACAGTGTTACTACAATAGTGACGTAACACATCATGCTGGTGTCTCCTGCTCAGGCCTGCTGGGGCAGTATCACCACCACCATCAGTATACAAGGGACTCCTCCATATTAACCTCAGTCATTATGTGAATCAGTTTAATGGAGTAATTATTACACCCGAGGTGGAGTTACTGTAATGTTTCCTAACCCTAGCCCTAATGAAAAAAAAAACATGTCTGATGGTGAACCCTCGTGGGACAGGGTTCAACTGTGGACCTTTTTATTAAGAGTGTAGAGTCACATCCATTATTAAGCCCCATGCAGCTTTGTGACCTCTGTGTGACAGAAGGTCACATATCTGTCAGAAAGAGACATGCCAACATTATTTATTGCAAACGATACAAGTCACAAGTGTTTTATCCATAATGATGTTTTATTCCATTTTATTAAAATGGTAAAAATATTCATGCATTCGTCCTGTTTCTTGCACTCACCCATAAATACGTAAAATATGTAAAAAATACAGGACTTACCCATTGTAGAATTTTTATAAATCCCAGAGGCTGTTTGAGTACCGTGAACTGCCCTTGGGCCACCAACTGCCAAAACAAAAACAAAACATCAGCAATTAGCAGAGTTTTTTATTCACTTTTTCACACTGACTCTTGCTCCAGCTGTGTGAAATCAGCCTCTCTGATGATGATGATGCTGATTAAAAACATGAAACCTAATTACTTCAGCAACACAGGCCTGGTCTACTGGCACTTGCAGGTGTTTCTTAAATATCTGCTAGTGAATAAAGTGACTCAGATGTCACAGCTGGCATCTCTGAGGGCATAAGAGATGCTGTACAACTACAGTACAGTCATTTTCAAGCGCTATGATATGTGTGTGTGTGTGTGTGTGTGTGTGTGTGTGTGTGTGTGAGAGAGAGAGAGAGAGAGAGAGAGAGAGAGAGAGAGAGAGAGAGAGCTCCTGCCAGCATTACAATTAGACAAAGCTGATTAACTGACTATTTTCTCTGCTCTCCTGCTGCACACTTCACAGCAGTCTTTTTTTTTATTATTATTCATTTTTAAGAAAACCTCGCGAAATCTGTCTTAATTGATGAGAAAAAAGGAGGAAGCATTTGTGCGCAGGTGAATGCGACACCGCAAAGAAGGCGGTGTGTCCCTGTGTGCATCAATAAATGGCCGCACTGGAATAAGCAGCAGCAGCAGCGATGCTTTTTCTCTCAGGCTGTGTGGGGCTCGTTGTTTCTCCAGATAGCCGGCGCTACAGATGCCAAACATCCATATTAAACAGATGACGCACGCACTGAGAAGAATGGCATGTTTCAGAGCAGTCTGACAGCCTGATGCGCGCTCATTTCTCAAGAAAGCCTCGTTTGCTTTGTCACAAACCATACAGCTATCTGAGAGATGAGCTGTTCGTGGCCATAGAGATGCGGGACAACGTCCTCCTCTGTGTCGGGCCTACTGCAGCTATCCGAAAACACCGAGGGCCCTTGGAAATTAATCAGATTCCTGTTTGATGGCAACATCTTAGCAACTGAGCGCTCTAAATCAATTAGCCGAATCCCTGGAGATAATAGGCTACATCATCTCCTTCCTTTTGCTAAATGTCATTGCTGCAGCAATCTCTGGACATCCTACACATTTCTGGACTGTCAGCGGGCCGCTCCATCACATCGACTGCAGCATCAGCAGCGGAAAAAATGTCCAGTTAGCCTACATCGCGCTCTGTCGTGCCTTTCCACCACTGCAATTTGTAGATAAATGCATAAATTACAGTCCAAGGGATCGAAAGTATTGCATTAAAACCTTAAGGTCGGCGGATCTATAAGGAAAAAAATACTATCTTTATTTAAGCGCACGACAAAGCAAAATGAGCCAAATTGAATGATCCGATCCGAACAAAACATTAAAGAAATATCAGATTTCCCCCCCAAAGCCTTACCTGGTTTACAACATCCATCTTGGCCGCTTACTCGCTGATAAGAGGATCAGAGGGGCGGAGGGAGGGAGGCGTCTCATCCGGAACAGCCCACGGGAGGAAGACGCCCAGGAGGAAGAGCTGTGGCTGAGTCACGAGCTGGGCGAGGGACGTGTGAAGCGTCGTGACGTCAGATAACTCATAGGACGGTGGAGTGAAGCCGGAGCCGTCTGTCCAATCAGAGCGCTGCTTTTATTCTAAGAGAGCCGAGATTGCCCGGCGGTTATAATGCAAGAGAGGAGCGCATGGAGACTGTTCACGCTTTAGTAGACAGAAGGAGGGGTGTAAAAGGGGAAATAAAAAGGTCGGCGAAGGCTCGTGTGCTGCTGCTGGTCATTAAGCTCAACAAAAAGTATTTTTAGAAAAACATACTGTATTTTCCTTTTTAGTAGGCAATAGAGCTTATAGGAAAACGTATGCGGCCTTATTCTGCACATAGGCCTAATTTAGGGGAAGTTCTGGGAGAGTTCAGGTTTTCTGCTACATCCATGCAAATACTGAATGTGTAATTTAGCAGTGAACAACAGACATCCATGGGTTACTGTTCTGCATGATTCTTTTTTCAATAAAACGGGAAGTGAAACCCAGATGTTGTCCATCTGCCGGTCCATTAACGACTGATTATATAATTCACTCTTTTGTATTTTGCTGCGGTTTTCCATTGTAACACTGCTAACAAAAGGACCTTTCAGCTAAAGTACACTGTTTGGAATGGTGTGTTATTACTGCACAAGAATAATAACTATAACAAAGAGAGAGAGAGAGAGAGAGAGAGAGAGAAAAAACCCCACATACATTTGAGAAAACATAATGCTTTATTTATAGTCACAGAAATCCAAAAACAAAATGTTGCTAAGAGTTTAATATTAGAGGATATTCTATATTTAGTATATTTAAATATTTCTCTAAAATAGCGAAATCAGTGGTTTCAACTGGATCTCATTATTTGTGTAACAAAGTATAAATGTTTTATTGGTATAACAGTTTAATATATCCTAACTTTACAGTTTATACAGGTTTATAAAGTGACAACAATATTCAAGTAGGGTACAAAATGAGAATACAATGCAAAAAAAAATGGCCCTCTGTCATAATAATGCTATAGAGCCACAGCAGTCATAGTGTTCATACCTTGTTGAGTTCTGCCACATACTGTCATGTGCTTTTATAATCAGTGTGTGTGTGTGTGTGTGTGTGTGTGTGTGTGTGTGTTTTGGCATTCATAAATAAAAGCATATCTTACCAAACACAACATATTCCCTCAGGACAACAAAGTAGACAAACATCACGTCATTCTTACACATACGTTGTCCAGTCCACTTTCTTTTTCCTCCACAGCAGATAGAAACACACACCACATAGATTCTTTTTTTAATTTTTTTTTTACAAAGTTCATACCTCACTTTCTCACACAGTTATTGCAGTTTTTGCCGATCTCAGTAAGAAATCACACAGTTCATTTCGTCGGCCAGTTCATCCTCTATGCGAGAAATCGACTGACTGGCCCCGCGAGCTATGAGGTCAGCAGCCGCGCTCTCCATCTCGTCCAGGCTCATGCGGCAGGCTTCAGCAATCTCCCGCTTGGCGAAGGTAACAAACTTCGGGTCCCTGGCGTAGACGCCGAGACCCTCGGAGATCAAGATCTGACATTATCGAGAAAGGAAAAATAGCAGAGGAACCATGATGTAAGACGGGATTATGTTTTTAGCAACAGGCAAACATATCATGCACGTCTATCTGAGTATCATTATGTCCAACGCACAGAGGATTTAATCAGCTGAAAAAGTCACTTAGCAGAATTGAAATGCCCTCTGGTCACCAGTGAGGGTCACCTTTACTTCTTTAATCATAGTGTAAACAGTACAGTAGCAGCAAATGGACAGTGTGGAAACATTCACTCAAGTACTGTACTTAAGTACAATATTGAGGTACTTGATACTTTATTTGAGTATTTTCATTTTCAACTCCACTACTAATTCAGAGGGAAATATTGTACTTTTTAGTCGACTACATTTATTTGATAACTTAAATTACTAGTTACTTTCCAGATCCAGGTTAATAATACAAAATATAATCAACAAATACATTTTGATATTATTAGTGGGGTAATTGACAGGCTACCCAGCAGTATATAAAGTGATATATAAAAAATAAAAGTATATTTAAATTAGCTCCACATTTACCAGCTTGCGGGACTTTTACTTGTAACAGGGTATTTCTGCACTGAGGTGATGCTACTTTTACTTAAGTAGAAGATCTGAGTGCTTCTTCCACCGCTGCAAATGGACTTGGATTTACAGAAAGTATAAAATATTACTCTAAGAAGACTTTCTCTCAGTGGTGCACCGATACATAAGCGTCGTTTTTACTGTTGATATTTGGCCAATTGCGGAATTGTTTTTCTCTTCTATTAATTTGTATACTACTACTACACTATTATTATGTATAGTGTTTACAGTATACTGTATATCAGAGCATGCATATCTGGTATATTAAAGGATAGGTTCACAATTTTTCAAGTCTGTCTTAAAACAATAGTCAGGTGCTAATATGAACATTGATGTAGTGATGGGCGACAAAATCCACAGTATGTTGTTCTGTGCAAAAATCAGTTCCACTGATTATCTGTAGCTAATATGAGAATTTACTAGTCCAAGTTAGTCAAATCAAGTGAGTATGTTCCAAAATTACAGCCTTCAGGGTTCCCACACATTTTTACCAATACATTTTCAAAACTTTTCCATAACGTTTCCATAATATTTTGCCCCATTTCCGTGACTTTATTTAAGTAGTTTAAAATAGTTAGGCCTATATAGTGACCATAGGGCGCAATAATGAGGCTCTTACTCAAGTGTGCTATGACCTAAGACAGGCATTGTAGCAAAAATGTAGCACGGAATATATTTTCGCTAAATTTGCATTGGCTTAAGTGAATGTCAGCATTTGCCACATTTATCAATTTAAAAGTAATGAAGCATAGAAGCTTTAAATTACAGGGTTTTTTTTGTTGGTTTGCCTATCTAAAAGCTTATTTCCTAAATGCAGGGTTTTTACCTGCCCCCCATCGAAATCCGGTGTAGGTACCAGATATGCTCGGCCTGGCAGATCTGCTTGAGGTAACATTTTTTAAAACATATTTAAACAATAGCCAAAACTATGTATATTACAAACCTGAGCCTTTTTACTACAACACTTCCTCTATTGTCTACTGTTTTAAGAAAGACTTGAAAAATTGTGAACCTATCCGTTAATACAGCTGTTAAAATCCACATCGGTGGATATCGGAGGGTAAATATAGGTTTTAGTTTTAAAACTGACTAATGCAAATTGCCAGAGGGCTCTAAGTAATTGAAAATAGTGTATATGCTTATAAGTTGCACATGCTTGTGGTTGCTATATGTTTTTCATTTACAAAAATAACCTGTTGCATTATTACTCACAGACTCGACCAGACTGTCTGCGCTGCCTCTGTCTACAAAGCCCTGGTTGACCGGTGGCATCCTCACGCTGGTGTAGGTCCTCGTCTGACCGGGGTACCAGCCAGGACGGCTCCCTGCAGGGAGGCTGGCAGAGCCGTCGCTCCACAGCGGCTGGCTGGTGCCGGTGGCTTCGTCCACCAGGATCATAGGGGTGTAGATGAGCTTGCCCCTGCGTCCTGAGGGGGCCATTATTCCTGGAACAGGAGTGGTTCCAGCTGCTGCTGTGTTCACCCAGGAGGTGGAAGACATCGAGGACACGCTGCTGGGCCGGGAGTCCATACTGTGCTGGGTCTGACACAAGAGAGTGAGAGCAGGAGAAGACCAGTGAAACAAGATGAGACGCACTCTGTGTATGAACACTCATATTTTGAGAGTGTGTGTGTGCGCCATTGTTTTACCTGTAGACGGGGTCTGGATGGGGATGTGTTCCCACGGTAGTTCCCTGGGATAGGGAGCTGGTCGTCCACGCTGCTCTGTGGCCTCAGACACTGGAAGTTAAAGGAAGGTGCACGACCTGAAACAATAAGTGGGTAAGTATTAGGAAACTGGCCAGGATGCATGACTATAATCCTGTGAGGAGATTTAGCATTAGTGTTTGCATGCATTGTTTGAAGGTGGCATGTTTAAGCTAAAATGCGGTGTCAAGTTGCTCTTTAAGGCCCTCATCTTTTCAGTTGATACTGTTCTTTAATGGTGCTAACCCACAAACAAATACGCAGTTAATCAAATTACCACAAACCAACTGACACACAGTGAATGTCGGGGCAGTTTTACCAGCTTCAGCCTAAGGTGACATAATCAAAATCAAATGTCTTGTTTTGTTTGAACAGCATCCCCAAACCCAAAGACATTCAGTTTACTAGAATGGGGAAAACTATTAACTAATATTGTCACACATATGTGTATATACAGTATGTATACTTTCTTGATTTTATGAATTGTACCTTTTTATTTGTATCTTTTATTTTTGAATCTCATTATTATTTGACTTTGGCAATATTGTCTTTGTTACATTCATGCTAATTCATGCCATATTGAATTGAACTGAATATGAAAAAGCAGCAAATCCTCATATTTGAGAACTTGAAACCATAAAATATTTGGTATTCTTGCTTGCTTGATGAATTTTCTGTCGATCAACAGTTGCCGCTCTAATGGCATGTTAGTTATTAAAATAATGTAATTATGTATATGCACACTGTACATACATGTGCAATGGAGAAGGAGAAAAAAAGAAAGAAAATGCATGTATGTTTCTCACCTTTCGGGATGGAAGGAAGTAGCCGTCTCCTCACAAACTGTTCGCTGCCATTCTCATTTCCATTGTAGCCATTCCCGTTGTAACCACTGACAGTGCTGCCATTTCCATTGAAGCCGCTCATTATACTTCCATTACCATTGGCGCTGATCACGCTGCCGTTTTCCTCGTAGCCTGTGTATCCATTCCCATTGTATTCATTTGTGCTATAGGGCGTGGGGCTTGCAGGAACACTGTCTCCGTTCATGTTGGTGCCATTGTAGTCGTTCCCAACAAAGCCATTGGCATCATGAGTATTGTAGGATATCTCCCCAATGCTGCTAGCTCTCTCCAGGGTCTGTTCATTGTAGCCTGTCTCAGTTGGTATGGGAGAGACAGCTTCTGGATACACGTACCTATAAGATCCATACCAAGAGTTTTAGCATGATTTCGTATTTTTTAAGGGAATAATTTGACATTTTGGGAAACATGCTTATTTGCTTTTCTTGCCGAGAGTTAGATAAGAAGATTGATACCACTCTCATGTCTGTTTGTTAAATACAAAGCTGGTGCCAGGAAACGGTTAGCTTAGCTTAGCTTAGCTTAGCATAAAGGGAACCAGCTAGCCTGGCTCTGTTCAGAGGTAAAAATGGCCACCTTCCAGCACCTCTAAAGATCACTAATTGAAACATTATATCTTGTTTGTTTAAGCTGTAAAAAAAACAGAAGTGTAAAAACAACGAGGTAGGTCAGCCACCTGCTGGCTCCAGCTTTAATGGACAGACAGAAGAGTGGGTCTTCTCATCTAACTCTCGGCAAGAGAGCGAATTCTTCCTTTATTTTTCATTTATTACATGCATCTCTCTCCTCACTCTCCTGCTTGTTTCTTACCTGTCTACTGATGCTAGATGTGCAGCGTCCCCTTCACTGCTATAAACATGCTCATCGGGTGTAGCCTCCACAACTGGTTGTTCAACTACAACCTCTCCTCCATCTGCTATCTCTGGGGGAGGAGGAGAAGGAGGAGGAGGAGGAGGAGGAGGAAGAGAAGGCAACTTGTTGATGGAGTCCATCCTGAATAGGAGAGAACGGGCAGTTCAGGAAACAACTCATTATGACTTAAAAAATTACAGTACCAATGTGTGAATTTACACATAATGCAATAAACTGAGAGAAACACACCTGGTGGGCAGGGGTGTGGACCTCACAGGCTGTTCTGTTACAATGCTGATGCCTGCCAGCTCTGATCCTGGTCTCTGGTGCTCCTGCAGGCCCAGGACCTGTTCTGTGATCACGTCCCAGTCGTCTGTCTTGGACGTAGGTTCCATGATCACAGTTGTCTGCTCCACCAGCGTTTCTATGTGTGGCAACGGCGTGGTGGTCACCGAGCTTCCATGCTCGCTGTTGAATAGCTCATCACCTGCCATCTCTCCATCTGCACCCTCCTCTTCCTCCAGGTCACAGGCCATCGCCAGGCGCATCTCCGGAGCCAGGTCCTGCAGCGTCCGCAGCCCTTGCTGAGAACACACAAATATACTTATAAACATTAACATACATTATGCACCCCAAGAAGGCAGTTTTCACCTTAAATCTGAGTTTTTTGGGGGTTTTTGCCTTAATTTGATAGTGACAGCTGCAGAGAGATACAGGAAAGGTGGGAGAGAGAGGATGACATGCAGCAAAGGGCCCTGGCTGGAATCAAATCCGGGCTGCTGCGGCACGGACTCAGCCCTGTAAGCTCTCTGCCAGGTTGAGCTACCGGCGCCCCTGAATCTGAGTTTAAGACGTGTACATACGAGCAGGATTTTGTGACATCACAACTAACAAGGAAGCCAGTCATAGTCCAGCATGTAACTTTAAAAAATGTGATGTGGAAACCTCCAGCGCACATACACTGAGAAGGGACTTTTCAGAGAAGTGGGAGCCATCTTGTGTCTAGTAGTAAAAACTTTTGAAATTAAAAATATTTGTGCATTCATAGAATCAGGATTTGTCAATGGGGGAGAAAAAGTCTATTTTTAACAAGGTAATTGAACTATTTTGTGAAAGACCCAAATTACTAGTCAAAGCTGAATACTTTTACATGTTGTAAAAACACATCTGCAGGGGATCTTTAATGTGTAACTCCACCCTCAAATTCAGCTAGCACCCTCTCTCCCAGTAAATTTTAAAAACTGCAACGAGCAAAGGAACAACACCTGTAGGAGGCGTGGCCTCGTGGCTACGTAGTGTGTGGGTCAGGAGACACAGGGGAGACTGACTGACA